>JAJHUR010078513.1:0-11243 GCA_027495735.1 Lutjanus campechanus | reverse complement strand
GTTGGTCTGTGTAGCTAATGTTAGTAGTTGGTCTGTGTAGCTAATGTTAGCAGTTGGTCTGTGTAGTTAATGTTAGCCATTGGTCTGTGTAGCTAATGTTAGCAGTTGGTCTGTGTAGCTAATGTTAGCAGTTGGTCTGTGTAGCTAATGTTAGTAGTTGGTCTGTGTAGCTAATGTTAGCAGTTGGTCTGTGTAGCTAATGTTAGCAGTTGGTCTGTGTAGCTAATGTTTCTGAAACAGTCAATTACATGATCCTCTTACATGTAATCCATTACACCCCAAGCCCATTATAATGTCTAATGTACTAAATAACAGACCGAAAAGTAAGACATGGATTTGGTTTATTTATTATTCACAGGAATGCATTCTCACTGCAGGGTTAATATTGCACAGTACATTACATTAATACTACAGGTTTCCTTTCAAATATATGAAAATACATCATGTATGTGAGCAGAGAGTAGCACTACAGCTCTACAGTGAGGAAGTGGTTGCAACAATCACATTAAAGCAGCAGCAGCAGCGTCGAGCGTGGTCACATAGTGGAGCTATTCAATAGCACAATGATGGTCTTTTACATCAGGATCTCTGATTCCTCCCAGTGATTAGTATATAACCTGATCTGTTAGACTTTATGATGATATCTACTGGATTTTAAAGGAAGAGGTGGCAGAAGGAGGCTCAGCCCCACAGGCAGGGCGCAGGGCAAAGACACTGGGTCTTAGCAGCTGGAGACTTGATCACCAGATCCTTGATGATCTCCACTGTACCAAACAAGGGGAACAGCTTCTCGTCAAAGCTCTCGTTGTAGGTGTAAATGTGGCAGTGTTTGTCTACGTCATAGAAGGACAGCTGGCCGCGGTCGTGGTCAAGGTAGATGCCCACCTTGCGGGGGATGAGGCCCGGCGGCAGGGCGGTGAAGGGCACCGTCAGTGCCTTCAGCTCACTGCCCCTCTCCAGCCGCAGGGTCAGGTAGCCCGTATCCGTGTTCAGGGACTTGAAGCCTTTCCTCAGGGCCGACTCTTTGGCCACACCCAGCCGCCAGTCTCGCTCACCCACCTCTACCTCCCAGTATTGGCGGCCGGAGCCGAAGCCCTCCGCGCCGACGGCGCACCACCAGCCATCGAAGCGTTGGTGGTAGTTTGGAACATCCTTCCTCTCAAAGCCACAGCGCATCCTCTTCTCGTCAGTGATGAGCAGATCAGGGTTGGCAGTGTCCAGATCCAGAGTCACCTCCACTAGACGGAAAAGTTAAAAAGTTTAAATCAATATCGACAGGCTCAGTAATGATTATACCGACTAATCATTTGATAAGGTGAAAGCTGTACCTGCAGCATCTGTGATCCATTCCCACACTGCAAAAAAACAAACAAACAAAGAGGAAACGTTGAAATGAATGTCGAAATAAACATTTGTCTGATCACAAACAGTTGATGTTATACGACCACAGAGCTGTGTCAGTACGGAGATTCGCTGTAAAAATGAAAAAGTTGAGAAAACATTTCAAATTTCAAGGCAACTTACTTAAATAGATTGGAGTTTTGACTTTGGAGTTAGACAAAATCTTTATCTATATAAGCTATAGATAAAGATTTAGGCTATATAACCAGCATTAAGCCGCCCAGACACACCAATGCAAATTTCGTTGAGTTCTACTTCAGTCAACTTTGAGAGGGCAGAGACACAGCTTTGTCCAACAGCAAAGAAGTTTGCCTCGGCAGGCGATGGCTTCTCTCCTGCATTCGTCTGGGTGTGACCAGGCACAAGGACATATTGCGATGGAGACAATGTTGTTGTCTGCACTGAAAGCTCCCAAAATTTTAACTGGAGCAACATTTCAATCTACAAGGTCTTCAGCAGGCAAACATCCATGTGAACAAAAAAGGCTATCGTACTGTAGATCTACAAAGAAACAATTTGCTTCTGTACACACAGAAAAACACACATAATGTCCTAAAGAAAACAATGTGGCCCAAACAGCAGTCTATATGTGACACATACATATGTCCATACAGGACATATTTGATTTCAATTGTTGGTTTATTTAAAAAAGGAACAGTCTACCATTAACATATTGCACCAGATACAGCACAATTGGTGCCCTTTTTTGATACCACAAGGTTACAACAATACAATCTCCGTTAATTATACATTAGATAGAATTGAAAGTACCAAAGCTGTGAAAAAAATTATGTAAGTGCTCATTCAAAACCTCAGTTTAGTTCAGTCTTTATTGTGCTGCTGGAAATTTTGAAGAATTGTTAAAAAAAGACAACGAAAAGTGAATTAACAGTTTTGTGTGCCTCGGACTTTATTTTTTCCTTTTGCTGTAGTATCGAAGAAGTATCCAGAATCATTTCCTATACTAAAATTGCATCAAAGTTTAAAATTCTGTTAATGATATTGATAACAATATAGGTGTTATTTTGTATCATGTGATTGCAGGTGGATCTGCCATATTTTGTCTGTTTTCTGACTTGTTTTCTTTGCCAGACAGAGATCTTGCACATCAGAATGTTGCATTATTCACAATTTAGGGAGACTGAAATTTTCAACACCTTCCTTTTCCTTTGTATGCTGTTGTCCTCCTCCTTTGTCCAACTGGGCCCGATTAAATTGATTGATTAAATGAGAAATATATTTACCGTACAAAATCATAAAATGACCGTTATATCTCGTCAGAGATTCAGGACACATGCTGAGTTGAAATACTGGCTTCTGCAACGATATAGCAAGCACGTTCTCCTTTGAAATTTCCATTCCAATGCAGAACGCCTGTTTTAGTTTGATCACTTCACATGAATTAGAGTTCAAATTTATGCTGAATGTTCGCCGAATGAATGAATTCAGTGCGCATGTTGATGCTGTAAAGTAAATCACTCACCTGGTTGAGGAATGTAGGATATGGCACCTGGAAGGACATGAAAACAGAATTCACGAGTAAGTGAAAGTCTCCAGATTTACAACAAACTTCTGCTTGATTCAGTGTTAATTTACAAACCGATCTTCTGAGTCCTCTGCTTCCACATCAGCCACTGTTGCGGTATGGTGTCCTGCAGGGACACACCAAGCACATTTGTATTATGAGCTGCAGATAATACACGAGGACTTGAGCATATTCTGTGAATTGTTACATGGACTCTTACCTTATCTGGCCGCTGCACCATTAAAGTCCACATG
Source organism: Lutjanus campechanus (assembly GCA_027495735.1). NCBI lineage: Eukaryota > Metazoa > Chordata > Actinopteri > Lutjaniformes > Lutjanidae > Lutjanus > Lutjanus campechanus. Next base: position 8,063 of record JAJHUR010078513.1, on the reverse strand, counting down.
ACCAGCTCCATAGCAGCCAGCAGATTTGGGGCACGGCTCCAACGCCAGGCGGACTGCAGGTCCTCCAGAACCTTTGTCACAGGTTCCCCAGGCCACACGCTTTGCTGCAGGATGATCAATATATGAATAAAATATGTCTATTGAGGAAATTCTTCTTGAAGAAATAGAGTCATGTAAACAGAATTTTCCACCTCAGGCTGAGCTCTCAGGTCCTTGAGCCAGTTGAGGATCACAGTTTTGGCCTGCAGCAGGTCCTGCTCATTAATCAGATCAGGCAGTTTGCCCTCAGTCATCTCGGGCCAGCCGTCGGTCTGCATGGGCCTCTTCTGCGCACAGAAACATACGTATCTTTAGGCTGGATTGTACCAACAAAGATTCATTTTATAACTCAGTTAAATAATGGTTGAACCTTAATTTATGTTGCGCCAAACTTTTAAACTTAAAAGTAAGAAAGATTTAATTTAAACCCCTCTTTAAACCTTGGTTTAGTTTTAACTCTAAACCAAGATTAAATATGATTCTGTTGCACCAAAACTTTAAACTCCAATTTAAAATGTGATCTAGTCTTAATTTTAAACCTACACTTTAGTACATTTAACTTTTAAAATGGCTGCCTTTCAAGATGGATTGAGCAAAACTTTTTAGCTAGCTAGCAAACAATATTACCGGTTTGGTAACACTTTATATCAAGATGCTTATAATGAGCATTAGTTAATGAGTAATAAGGCTCTAATAAGATGTATATTAACATTAACATATCTTAATACGACTATATCACGGTTAATAATAGCGTAATAAAAATACTTATTATTGGATTACAAGACATTCATAAGCATTTCTAAGAAACGTCTTAACAGTTTGTAGACTGCTTAAGAATATTATAATAGCTTACAAACACATTTATTGAGTTTAACCTACCTACTATATCATTGTTAAACCTCTACGAAGCTTTTGTTGTTGTTTTTTTTTAAAGTTATACATATTTCATTAAGTATTTATTGGCAGAGAAAAAAAAGCCTGGAATAGTAAAAAGTAAAAAAAAAAATCATGGGTAATTGTTAACCTCATATTCTGTCAGTACACTCTCATAATGACTTAGATGATTGTCTCAGATAAGCACCTTGCTCTCCAACATGGAGGCCCACTGCACGATGAAGGCCCTGCACAGAGAGGTGGGCCAGGTGTCATCCTGGTTCCAGATGTGCTCCAGGACTGATGACCTCTGCGGTGGCAAAACACAGCGGGAAAGTTGGGTTAGACAGAGAGCTAAAGGCAAACCCTCTGATCTACTGGCTCTTCATTTGTGATAATAAGGACAGAATTAAAAAAGCAGGTTTGTAGTTCGTAATCATCGTCTATGGTCAAAACAATTCTGGTCTCATGAGGGAATTGTTACCTGGCACACTCGGCTGAGATCTCTAGCCAGCTCCACTATAAACAGCTGATCTTCATCCAGAGCCTCCCTCTTCTCCTTCTTTGCTCTCTTGTGTGATTCCTGCAAGAAAAAAAACGATGGAAAACTGTTTGGAAAGGGAGGTGGACCGATCAGCCTAGTTTTTGTTTGTGCACATTCCTGACTGTACACTGAAGGACCTCTGTGATTCAGAATTTTAAAAAAAAAATCTGAAAAACCTTTGTTTCCTTTGTGTTTTATGGCTGTAAGCATTATGTTTCCAGGTCATCCCATTCTTCTCAAGAACGCCTTCAGGGAATTTCTTCAAACTTCATATAAATAGCTGTCAACTCTTAAATTAATAGCCAAATATTGTGAGAATTGATTAATCATTTAGATTTTTGTTCACATCCAAATTCTCTGATTTCAGCTTTTCAGCTTTTCTGCTTTCTTAGGTCCTCTATGACAGTAAACTAAATATCTTTGGGTTGTGAACAAAACAAAACATTTGAGGATGTCACGCTGAGCTTTGGTGAACAGTGATAAACTTTTTTCACCATATTCTGGACCAAACAACTAAACAATTAATCGAGAAAATAATTGACAGGTTAATCGATAATGAAAATAATTGTTAGTTGCAGCCCAAGTAAATATCAATAAATAGAATGTGGGGGGGGAAAGGGGGACATTCTGAGGACATCTGTGCTTTAGAAAGTAATAAGGTCAAACTAAAAAGGAGGTGGTCACTCAGCCTGATCAAAATTCACATAGTGGCTCTGCTCCTATCAGCAGAAAAGAAAGAGACCCCTCCCTACCAGACTCCCTGCCTCTATTCATCTCCCCGACAACTCCCCGCACACAGCAGCTCTCTCTCATTAAATCAAACCACGAGAGGAGAACTGCTTGCAGTCACATGCTTGTGCTAAAACATGTTGTCGTGTCAACTGCTTAAGTATGACGGTGACCCAAAAAAGCAGGTTTGCACATTAAACACACACACCGAAGGTTGATACCTTTATCTTGGCCGTTAGGGTTTTGGCCGGCTCCACCATGAAGTGAAAACACTGCATCATCTTGGCTGCTGTGTAAAAGATTCCTGCAGTGAGGGCACAAAGACATGTTGGCTTAGAAAACTGCATGATTATCCCCGTCTCACAGGTATTTACTTTCCTTGACACAGGACGTTACAAGTTACATATTTTATATATTATACACATAATATAACAACCTGATTTAAAGGTGCATACCTTTAATTCAGGTTGTATTGTATCACATTGTACCGTTAACTATCCAACAATTTGAGGGTAAACTTAAATTCTGAATCTATGAGTTCAAGCAATTGACATACATTAGAAAAAGACAGCATGAAAGCTCCCCAAAAGTAAGGCCAAAGTATCTTGATCTCCCCCCGGTGGCTGGCTGCAGCATAGATCATAAATCCTGCCTCCCCAATCTTAATAAATAAGACATGGGCCAAACTATAACATCAAAGTACACATTGAACCTTTTTTTTCCCTCTAACATGCTTTCTGTCACTTTAGGTAGTTTTTGTCATGCTGATGTTTGTTCAAGTGTCTATTTTTCTGAACAGTTTGGTTTTAATTAGCTAACTGATGATACAAAAGGAGTTTCATGCCATGATTGACAGCTGAGCCCCGTTTGCGATTGAGTCAGCCAGGTGTACGGGAGGGAACTCGAAAGCGCGGCTCCTTAGCTGATCACCTCTGTGCAGACTCTGGCTCCAAATGACATCACCAACTTTATCGGTTGAGAGAATCCTCCTGCTTCTTTATGCACATAAAGTATTTAAAAACCCTCTCAGATCAGCTGGAGAATGCCTCCACAAAGCTGAAAACAGCTGTTTTTCGGACACCATGAAAAGTTGACTTTTTAGAGACATGTGGCTCTAACAGGACAGCAACGCTGCAAACACATGATGATCTTATAGATATGATGCATTGGTGCATATTAAAGGGAAAATATGGCACTTTTTATGTGGATGTTCCGCCAGAGTTGGTGGTAAATGTAGTCAATTGAAGCAATAATTCCTCAGTGTGCCTCAGTGGCCAAGAGAACTGAGTTTTTCTGGTGCAAAATCTGTTGTTCTTCCTGCATCCAGTGATGTCACACTGGACTTAAGGAAGAACTATTTCAGCTTGGACTTCTAGTCTCTGCCTCAGTGTAGCCAGGGGGCATGTTAGATGAGCATTTTTGTTACCTAGTGCTATGGGCACCTTGGGAGTCACAAGCTTACCTGCAATGCATCCTGGTACATGTAAGCATTGCTGCATGGCTCTAGCAGTTTTCGTCGGCAATATAGCACAAACTGTGAAATTTACTGGTTCAAATGACTACATTTACCATCAACACTGAAAATTGCAAAAATTCCCCTTTAAACTACTCTACAGTATATAAAGTAATAAAAATGATTGATGCAGCAGAAACATTAATCCAAAAACCTCCTATGTGATAGTAAAACACAGAAAGGGAACATTTTACTCCACAATGACTACCTTTAATTTTATACTTTTAGTGCATTTTACTGATAATACACAGCACAATACTTTAACTTCAGTAAGGTTTTGAATGCAGGACTTTCACTTGTGATTGAGTATTTTCACAGAGTGGTATTGGTACTTTTAATGAAGATCGAAATACTTCTCCTCTTCAGTCCTTCAAAGGACAAATCTCTGCAGTCTGTCTGTCAGCCTGCAAACTGGAATGCCTCTAATGTTTACTTCCAAAACACCAGTATGTCATGTAAATCATTAAACGCGTGATGGAAAGTTCACATGGCTCTTCAGAAAACATAACACCTGAGCGCGATCACAACAGCTTATTAAAAGTAGTGCGCTGTTCTGTGTTGCACCAGAGATTAAAGGCACCTCTGATGACTCACAGACACGAGGGTCCAAAAGGAAGTTTTTTTTTTTCTGGAGGTCACATCAGAGTGATCATTAACTGGAGCAGAATCGAGCAGTAAAAGCAGGCAGCCTGAAACGTGACTGGCCCTGCACACTTCCAGAGCCTCAGCTGCTGTCTCCCTGTGTCCTTGGTTAGTCTATTTTTTTCTCTCTTTGTCTCTCTTTCTGTCTGTCTTCCACACTCACTTTCTCTCCATCATCCTCTGCAGTGAAAATGCATGAGCTCAGTCTGTCTGGTTGGCACTGAAGCAGTTAGGATGAGCAGTCTCAGCAGGTTTTAATGAGACTAAGTCTGATGTGGGTGAAAGCACTTGTGTAACTAAAGCCTGTCCGTACTTAACATGTCAATGCATCATTATTTAATCCTACAAAACTAGCGTTTATATTGTTTTATTAAAGGCAGAATCAGCAGGATTTGTCCGAGCTGTTTGTAAATGCACCAGAAAGATAACTTATTGCTGAGTCGCATTGCCAGGACATCAAATGCAGACATTTTGAGTTGGCAAAGCGTCCTGAGCACAGCGAAATAATGAGAAAATCCAGCCAAACAGCAACAACCATACACTTCTTGTGGGTCATAAGTGATGACTATACATTGTTTTGTTTTTAGGAAAATGTTGCATATTGTGCCTTTAAAGATAGATCTGATTAGGCTATGAATGAAGTTATTCAAGTTGATTTAAAAAAAAACAACCTTCATAAGCTATATAAAGCTGCATGAAGCTGCAGCACTAAAGGCAGAATCAGCAGGATTTGCCCGAGCGGTTCGTAAAAGGTACCAGAAAGATAGTTGAGTCGCATTGCCAGGATATCAAATGCTGACGTTTTGGGTTGGTAAAGCATCCCGAGCACAGCAAATAATGAGAAATTGAGGCAGAGGGCAGGGTCTCTGCAGAAACAGCCAACACCACACACTTCTAGCGGGTCATAAGTGATGATTGAAAGGGACAGTTTCTGAGTCTACATTGTCTTTTTCAGAGAATGCTGCACATTATGCCTAGAAAGACAGATCTATTTAAGCAGTGATTTAGGTTATTTATCCCAATGAAGCTGCAGCATTAATGCATTTACAGGCAGAATGAGGAGTCAGATTTCCCCGAGCTGTTTTTAAACGCACCAGAAAGATAGTTTATTGTTGAGTCGCATTGTCAGGACGTCAAATGCTGACGTTTCTGGTTGGTAAAGCGTCATGAGCACAGCAAATTAATGGAAAATACAGGTAGAGGGCAGGGTCTCTGCAGATACAGCCAACACCACACAATTCTAGTGGGTCATATGTGATTTTTTTTTTTTTTTTTTTTTTAAGCGGGATTATGTTTCTGAGTCTATGCATTTTCATATATTAAATATTTCACACTATGGCTTTAATATAGGCCTATATTACCAGAGAATGCGGTTCAAATATTGTTTTAGTAAAATGTATGCCGTAATGCTGATTTATACAAAGCTAAAGACGAAAATATCTGGATATATATATTTTTTTGTTTGCATATTTAGCCTAATATTGTAATTGCATAGTGAAAACAAGCTGCAGGGCATTTGAAAAGACGATGCTCCTTCATAAACGTTTAATAAGTGTCGTGGGAAATCATGACCAAGCAGTTTGCAGTGTGAGAGTGACCCAGTTAGAGGCCAGCTGATGACTGCGCATGATGAGGTAAATACACACCTGACGCGTGACTTTGCGGCAAACGCGCATAATAGATGCAATGCGACTCCTTCTACACGATGCAAACTGATTTATCTACATCCGTGCATTAACAGAATGACATATTTTATACATTTCCGCTTGTAATGTCATCATCCCTGCAGTGCGTCCTGCACAACAACACAAATAACACACGATCGATCACGACGCACGGCTTACCTTTCTCCCAAGAGGTTTGGTGAAGAAGTTTTCTTCTTCGCTTCCGTAAGGTGCGAGCAGCCGCCCGGTGAACTAAGTGTTTGGTATGTGTGCTGCAGTGTCTGACCTTGTTTACATAGCAGACTGGCAGTCGGCTCCTCGGGAACGTTCGTTTTTTTCCGTCAGTGACGCGCGAGATTATGCGGCGGACAGAGCGCACGGCCATGTTTGTAAGGTCATTATGATGATGATAGTGGTGACGCAGATTTAAAGGGAAAATCCCATCCACACGAGATTTTGGAAGTGATTTCTGGCTACAAACATAGATAGCCTGCTTTAATGATGGGGGTACAAAAACAACAACAACAACAACAACAACAACAAACAAACAAACAAACATATAATCGAGTATAATTTTGAGGTACTTGTGCTGTTTCCATGTTTGCATGTTCTGCTACTTTATCCTAGTTTTATTTATCAAATAACAACAAAGACTTGAGTTTATTGTCATGTCTAATGTAGGGTTGCAACATCTATAAAATGTCAGAAAGTAGTGAAAAATGTCCATCCAAAACCCAAAGTGATGTATTTAAATGTCTCATATTGTCAGTCTAAAATCCAAAGAGGTATGACAACAAGCAAAGAAAATCGGGAAATTTGAGAGGCAGCATTTTCTGTGTCATGCCATTTGCATGAGAAATACCTAACAGCATGTAGAGTTGTTAAATAAGCTCGACCCTTGGATGGGCCAGAGTGGCTGAATGACCATAAAGACCTGGAAAAAAGACCATTTAGAGACAGAAAACTACCAGTGGCGGAGCTAGACTTTTATCCTTGGTGTGGCCAGAGGGTGGCCAAGGCTATTTCAGGGGGTCCACAGATTATGATAATAAATTTGTTTCTCGAACAATCACTTGCAATCAGAGTCTCTAAATGTTGAAATATATTAAAGTAGCTACATAAGAGATGAGATGGTTGTATGTAATTTGCAGTTTATTAATGATCTACAAAATGTAGAACACAACAATCAATTTTTCAACATCAACACCATGAGGCCACCACTCACACTCACACAGTTACTCACTCACACTCAGTTACACACTAGGCTTGTGCCGATTGGCGATCCAATCATATATTGGCGATTGAAGGGATGAACAATCATTTTTGTCCCTGGGCAGTACTACCAGAGGTTGTGGTGAATGCGTAGTTAAGAGAGAGAGAGGGAGAAACGGACATGCAGAGAGGAAGGGAGAGAAAGGCCGGCCTCCCCTTTAGCTCCGCCACTGTCGTTTTGGCCAAAATTTCAACTCACCCAAAACGCCGGCCGTGGGGGCCAGAAGTCACCCCTGGGAGGAGACATCATCCCGCCGGCCGTCCTTTTGGCCAGAATTCGCCCTCAAATTCCCTAAATGTGGGTGTAATCCTATAATGTAGGGACCCTTTTATATGTCTGTGTCCAGGAGCCTATTGTCTCATAATCTGTCCCTGGCTCCCAGGGAGATCATTAAAAATCTTCCTACATGTTTATACGTTAGTAATAATAATCCTGTAATATTATGATAATATAACTGCTGGTTATCAGTACCTTAAATACATTTTGTTGATAATACTTTACTTTTCAATGCAGGACATCAGGATACATATTTGACCTCTGTTCTTTAACTTGTAACAGTGAGTCGTTAAGTGATGTTGGTATTTTGAGTTTCAACCTGACACACACTCACAGTAGATTATAGATTGCTGCCCCCCTGTGGTTTAATGATCATACTGTAGGCTTGCCAATATCAGTAACACAGGGAATATTGGGCCTCTGCTTATTTCTAATTTTAAAAATAGACTCATATAATCGCTGCTGTTTGAAACAGTTCTGTATTCCAGATCAATAAAGCCAAACAAAAAA
>JAJHUR010078510.1:0-10929 GCA_027495735.1 Lutjanus campechanus | reverse complement strand
TAAGGGGAGTGAATCCATTTGTCAAGTGCCACTTCAATCCATCCAGTGGTTGTCAAGATATGTGATAAGACGTTATATTTTGCCCGTTTCAAGTTTAAAGGAGGAATAAGAAGCAATTTTATGTCCGAAAATGAGTTCAACTGTCCAAACAGTGGGTTGGAACCATAGACTGAATGTTAAATAGATTGAATCCTATTTAATATACAGTCTATGGTTGGAGTGAGTTGTTTTCCCCGGCCGCCTTCTCCCCGGACTCGAGGAAGCTCAGGCAGGCTGCAGGAGTTCACGACAAGACGATTTCTAACAACTCGTAAACAGACATTCAGCAAACATTCAGCATTAATTTGAACTCTAATTGACATGAAACAGGCAAACAAGAACACAAATTAGGGACTTGGGAAGTGGGTATTTAAACTTGGCGTGTTTCCTTAATCTCTGAAGACATATCGTGACCATTTTATGATTGATTAAAGTAAATATATTACAGATTTCTCCTTTAATTAGAGTTAAAATTCTTGCCGAATGTTCGCTAGGTGAGCAAGAGTCTGTTTATGAGTTGTAAGAAATCATTAATATTCTTTTGGAAGGAGTAGATGTTTATAGCAGTTAAATTGAGCAAAATGTTAATGGGGTTTGGTAGGCAGTGAGACAGGGAGTCAGTGAACTCAAACTCCAGAGTGTGTACAGGTTTTTGTCAGCAGGTTTTTCTTTATATTGAACTGACAGATATAAACAGCTGATCAACTTACATTGGAGGACCCGTTGAAATGTTCCTGCAGCCTGCCTGACCTTCCTTGAGCCTGGGGAGGAGGGGGTGGAAAGAAAAACTTGTTTCAACCATCGACTTTATCTTATACGGGATTTCAACCTATTTTATGGCCTCAGCTTGCTATTTGGACTGCAGTGCTCATTTATGGTCACACAATTAATACATACTGCTCCTTTAAATATGTCAAACAATGTTAAACAGATGCAGCGTGTGTATATGAACGTGTGTGTGTGTGTGATACTGACTGGAAAACAGAGAGCAAGGAAGAAGAAAGTGAGCCCGTGCTGGTGTTAAGTGTGTTAAGTGGGACATCTCAGACAGACAGGCCATCCTCTCTCAGGCACCCTTGTCTGCCAGGCAGGTGAGCCAGTGTCTCTTTATCTGTTTCTCTCTCTCTCACACACACACATACACTCACACACACACACACACACACACACACACCTCTGCCAGCTCCTTCACGTCCCCATGTGCCAGGTACGTCTACGTCCCGTCTTTGTGTGCGAATGAAAGCGCGGCAGATCTGACGAGGAAGAAAATACACACACACACACACACTCGCGGCATTCTCACGGGGGGAAGAGGAGGGACGAGAGGAGGAGAGGGAGAAGAAGAGGTGGCCTCGCCTTCCCTCTCATCCCTCAATCCAACACTTCTCCTCCTTTCGTTTGGTTCCATTCATTCGTCAGTTCTTTCCGTTTTGTGCCGTTCCATATGCTGCTGCTCTGTCTGTCTGTCTCTGCCTCCGCTCTTCTCCTGTCCTCCCTTTCTTTGCGCTCCATCCTTTTTCTCCCCCATCGCATCGCTCCCTTTCTTTCCCATCCATCCTCTCTTTCTCCTCGCCTCGTTCCAGTTTCCAAGTGCTTGGACGGGGGCTTACTGCTCCGGTCACTGCTCAGGGAGTACGGTGAGCTAAAGTAGGCTCGGTGTAGAAGAACATCACACATGCACGAAAAACACAAGCACACACTTGAACAAACAAACAGAAACGGGGCCCTTTCTCTTGCTCCAATTTCAATTGTGTCTTGTTTGCTACCTGCATATGTCTCTACCTTCTCCAGATCCCAGAGCTTATCTGTACACGCAGCCTAGAAAGCATTATGAGAACTGGTCTGACATCATACGTATCCAAACACCAAGCGTTCAGAGATAAGCTTCCCCGCTCCTATCTCAATCAGTTACTCAGCACTCTGGGCCAAGCAAAGTTCAGCACAACAGAACTGCACTGAAGTTCCAACCAGCACAAGAGAAAACACTCTATTATTCTCCATTCATCTGCCAATTATAAAAGTTATTGTGGCTTTGAGGAGAACAGAGGCAATGTGTAAGATTTGTAATGCATTGTAACACAAAAACGTCTTGTACAGGCCGAGAAAACTGGAGTTAGGACCTGACCTGAACATTTCAAGACAATTGAACTGAAGCTTTTTGCTGCTTTGTTTACAAGAAATGAAATGGATCTCCCATTAAACTTTATTATCAAGGTGATTAAAGACTAACACACACTGATTGCACAAAAGCCACATTCAGGGTCAAACAATGGCGCTCTAGGGAAGACTAGAGGTGACTCAAATGCACAGATCCAAACTCTACAAACTATGTGACCTTCACTGCTTTGTATATGTATTCATCTGCTATATATTAGTGCGTGTTGTTTTTTTTCTCAGTATTATATACAGTATTTTATTTGAAAAAATGCACATCCTATCTATCATTGTATATTTTATCTTTATCTTTTTTATTATTATTCTATTTCTTGCCCTGTGTTTTATTACTTATTTGTATTACTTATCTGTTACTTACTTTTTTGAAGAGAGCAAGGAGACATCAAATCGGTTGCAACGAAACAGAGACGAAAGATTGATGAAGAGAAAGAAATGGAGCTCCTCTATGACGTTTCATGAGTCTCAAACCCCGCAGACCTAAAAACCAGGCACGGCTACACGATACAATCTCACAGAACAGCACCTACAAGCAGAAAAGCATCCTCATGAAGGAGAATTTGTGCTTTGCGAGCACCCAAGAGCTGCATCCAAGAGCGAAAAAGCAACTCGACGAGGGAGCAGTTCTGCACGGGGGTTGTCACAAGAGCAAGCTCAACTCTTCCTACACATCCACAACTGCTCAACACTTGCTTGCTCGACAAGACTTTGGAGGCAGCGACAGAATAGGCAAGTCTGAGTAAAGTATGATAGCGTGTGAATACTATAAGCACATGCAACAACAAGACAATATGATAACAATATGTTAAAATAAGTTAAAATGTTGAATGTTTAAACTAACAGTTGGCTATTTACACATCTAGCAGATACAGAGAAACAACGGCATTCATTTAGGAGACTTGGATACACCAATTTTTCTTTTATTCAGACTGGTTTTTTTCCATCGGGAGATTCTGCAACATTGTTTTTCTGTGAAACTCCAGCAGTGTTCTGCAGACTAACAAAATACACCTGACCTTCAAAAGGCCTGAGGGTGAGTAGATAATAACTGAATTTTTCATTTTTGGGTGAACTATCCCTTTTCAGGGCAACGTAATTACAGATGTTTACCAATAGAGCTTCACAATTACTTCGTCACCAAAAACTGACCAGAAACAAAACAAATGTTGATGCTGTTTTTGAAAAGATATTGAACTACTTTCTAAAACTTTTATGTTGAATATAATTGGACCCTTATTCTAGTCTAGGAAAAAAAACATTTTACATATTTGATTGCTAAAAAAAAAAACATGAAAGACAACAAGCGAACAATCAGAATTGTGGAAATGATGGAGACTGAAAAACGCACAAAGCAAATGACTCAGCACTATTGAGATATTAATTCTGGCTTTTAGTTTTGTATTGTATGCCATGTTAAATGACAGGATCTCTACGACGGTTTAGTACTTTGAACTTTTTTAATTTTGTGTCAGTTACAGGGCACCGTGGATATTGGGACTGAAGCAGTGAAAGGTTGTGAATGAGTCAATATTGCTGCTATTTGCCACTCGAGGTCGTTTGGATTTGATACAAATTTGTTGAATTATATCTGAAGTTAAATGTCAAGTGTTTGTCTTTTCAAGATGCCCTGTTCTGCTTTTATTTACCATCAACATCCTGCCACTTTTTGTTTTTGTCACCATCATCCTCACCCTCCTCTTCCTTCTGCCATTCATCCTCATCATCACCTTTATCATTGCATATTGATTTTGTCGTAGCTCTCCAGGCGTGCGCTGACCTTTCATATGAGGTGCTCGTTCTTCAAGACTTCAAGAGGTGAGAATGATTGATGTCTAATCTTTGATATCCTCTGAAGATGTGTGTGTATGGTGTGTGTGTGTGTGTGTGTGTGTTTGTATGTGGGTGTGTGGGTTTGGTTGCTTAGGACCTCCTATAGTTAAGGAACCAAAGGTCCTCAGGGTATTAGAGCAGGAGATCAGGGAGTCAGCTCTCACACACACACACACACAGACTCACACACTCAGACTTGTACACACACATTCGTGCACATTGTGGTGTCTCAGCGACCTCTCGGTGAGTTCAGTGGCAAGGCGTGGTGAGAGTAGTCGTTTGAACCTGCAGATCTTAAAGATCACACACACGCTGACAACCACACACACAGATTAATGCTAAAAGAAGGAAACAGTCAAACCTTTTTTTTACTCAAGGGGGGTGGGGGCTCTGGGGTTGGACTGGGGAAAGGAAGGCGGGGGAACAGAAACATGTAGTGAGTTAGCAGATGTTTAGACAGTTTGATATTTTCAAAATTGGAGTGATGAGGATAAGAAAAGGAGAAATAAGCAGGGAAAAACTAGCGAGCAGTAGTTGTGAACAGAAACATGAAGACACTGACCAGCCCAGACCCATACAAGTGATTCGCCAATCAACTCATCCACAGACTCAAATCTTCTGTTGAGCCATGACATTTAGACCTCAAATGTCTCAGGTCTTATGGGAAATGGTGTCTGTTAAAGGCCACTAAAAACAAATATTAAACAAAGACTCTGTTCCAAGACCAGCTGGAAAAACAGTCAACCAATCATGGACACCTACCAATCAGCTAACCACTAGCTAGGTTCATAGCTGCATTCATAAAAAAAATGGCAACATAAAAACAGCTACAAAAATGGCAACAAGCATGGTTGAGATTGACAGCCATGTCGACTTACGGAAAATAAATCTCGATTTCTCTGTTCAATACCAAGATTCACCTTTTTGATCCCCTTTTTCAGTTCAGTGGCACACTGAACTCAGCCTACACGAGTCTTATGTTTTAACAGAGAAGGTAAAAGAACAAGTAAAAGTCAGCTGACAAGTTAGTCTGAGCAGCCAACATACTGTCATGCTGCCTCCGCTGTCCAGCGTCATGTTGCCTTCAATTTCTGTCACCCCTTCTTGATTCCATCATTGGTTCTTTAGGTTTAAAGCATGCCATGCTCTTGCTCCCGTGTACAGCGCTCATGTTTTTTACCTGCATTGCTTTGCGAGGTTTTTCTCAACTCCTCCATATGAGCAACTTCTACATATGAACAGTTCATCTTAAGTTAAAGCAAACACTCGCTTTGGGAAAAGCAAGAAATCTGACATAAGCTCCACTAAAGTACAGAAAGTTGTTTGGAGATTAAATTTCAAGGGGTAGTCAGTCAGTATTAAAAGAGACATTACAAGTGTTGTTGCGGAAAGTAAAATGGCAATTTGTCATACTGGGAAATACGATAAAACACTAGTCTGATGTTACATGAGGAAAGAAGAGGCAGAGAAGCAAAGACAGCATTAGCGAAGGAAGAGAAAAAGAATGACAGTTATGTAAAAGAGATGAAGGAAGAGGAGGAGGGGGGGGCGAGGAAGAGGGGGAGAGATGAAGGAAAAGAGAGGAGTCTTTAATGTGCGTGGGTCTTGTAAGGTCAGGCAGGGGCTGGGGAGGGGGGGAAAGGTTACAGGAAAGGTTACCATTATTTATTTAATCACTGATCCATCACACGCAGCACGCACGCACGCACACACACAAATTCACTCTCACATACACACACTTATTATCTCTCACTCACCTTTTTTTTCCATCTCTCACAAACACACACGTGCGAAACAGCTTAATCTTCTGTCAGATAAAAAAAAAAGAAAGAAAAAAGCACAAGATCAAGGACAGAGAGGAGTGATTTTTGGAGTAAAACTGCCAGAAGCAGAGCAGATTTATCTACTGTACAATAACGGAAATACTACCTGAGAAAGAACGTCAAATTTGGAAAAACACAGCTACATATTACACAAACATATTAATGCCAGTTGGCAGCGCGCACTTCAGTTTTTAGCCACGCTAGTGATGTGACCCTCGGGAGTCAGCTGGTCCAGAATGAAATATCTCTAAAAACTATTGGACGGATTATCATGAAATTGTGCGCAAACATTCACGATCCCGAGGGGACGACGCTGGCTGATTTTGGTGATCCTCTGGCATTTCCTGTAGCACAACCAGCACGTTGACATTTTTTTGTTTTTCAGTGACAACTATTCGATGATGTCTGATGAAATTTGGCACAGACATTTAGTGAGAAGTGAGATTCAAGAGGTAATGAAGTGATTTATTATGGGAATAGTGTGAAAAAAAAAGCATTTCCACTGCATGCAAACTGCAAAGAGAAACTTGTGTGCGGTTGTGAGTCAAATGTCAGCAGAGGTGGCAAATTACACACATTCTTCACTCAAGTAAAAGCGCAGACACTTGCGTAAAAAAACAGTAAAAGCAGAAGTACTGATTCAACTTCTTTACTCAAATAAAAGTGAAAAAAGTACAGGCTCTGAAATGTAATCAAAGTTTCATAAGTTTTGCCTTGTTATGTCTCTTAGATAGTATTCTCATTTGTCTTGCTGTCTTTCTTTTTTTGTTGCAGGTATTTCATCTTGTTGCAACTTTTTCCACTTGTTTCTCCTTTTTCATTTTGTTACATTTTTTTTTGTCCCTATGTCTTTTTCGACCTATCCTATCCTATGTTATCCACTGATCCAAATTTTTCTCTCTAGATACCAATTCCACTGCCTCAACACCCTTAGTGATCTGTTTCCAGTGCTCTTTTTCCAAAACATAAAATCTGTGTGCCTCAGTCTACACACTGACGAATAATCTGTATTTAACGAGGATCAGCCACGTCATGGCCAACACCAAAATTACTTTATCAGGTCCATAAAGTTAGGGCATATACGGCAACAATATTGATCTCCAGTATGGTTCATCCCTCGGTTGTACTGTTGAGCACAGAGTACAGTCATGAATTGGCTACCAATCCAATAATAAAACCTTCAGGGAACCAAATGTACACTAAAAACTTTACCAAACAGTGACTGTCCTGCCCGTTTTTATTGATAAGGAATCCAAGTGTGCATCTTTTAATTGTTAGGCCGAGACTTTGTGAGTCAAGTCTGCTACACAGGCAATTTTTTTTCATCATTTATTTGGAATTTTCTAGCATCTTTGTTTTTTGCTTGTAGTGCACGTATGTGCTTGGACTGTGCTGGTATTACTGCTATTACACAAAATTTCACTCAGAAACAATTAGTAGCTTAGTTACAAGACCTGTGTGTGGTTTTAGTCGCTGTGATTTTGGGGGATTGTGGGAATTTGAATTTTGTCTTCTCGTTTTTTTGGCAGCGGCATAATGACAAAATTGTTATTGTTTCCTTTGCAGCCAACATTGTGCTTTAGCTGCTTTTGTTGTCCACAAACTGACATATTGAGGACATTTGGGATATTCAATCACAAACATTGTCTCTACTACATTCATTCACTTTTTCATAGTATTATTGATAACAAATTGAGTTTCTTGGCAATGTGGATGCATTTACAATGTTTTTGTTCCTTTAGACATCTGCTAACTAAGCTTTACTGGATTTAAACTTAGTTGAACAACTGCAGCAACTACTACTGTGACCACAACTGCATTTTGTGAACTTTCCAAGGTATTTTTGGCCCAATTCCCTGCTGGATTTCTAACCCCACCTGATACTGACATGAGCGCTGGCTTTCCTGGAACGTGTAAAGAGGCACAGGAAGACTAAAGAGAATAGGAGAGTGGTGCATCGCCTGTGCATGCAAAAGAACGCTCATGAAATATGGAAGACTTTGGAATAGTCAATGTAATTAATGTTAGCATTGAAACAAAACGTCCACCCCTGCTGTCATACCGCTTGTTTCGCACACACACATACACACACACACACACACATCTTATCCAGGAAGAGACAGAGGGTCGGGTAGATGGATGGAAAGGATGATGGGAGGATGAAAGTGCCACACTCGTTTTTTCTGCCTTCTGTGGCGGAGAATGCCCCGAGGCAAGATTTAACAGAGGGAAGAGATAGAGAGAGGAAGTGAAGGATAGAAAAAAGGGGACGCTAAAAAGGGAGGTGTCTCAGTGACAACGCCAACCTCCCCCCTGCTCATTCCCTCCATGTCTCCCCTCTCTCTGCTCCGCTCTCAGTCGCCTTGCTTGAGGCCTCACTAGCCCTTTGCGGGGTGTGACCTTGGTGGTCACTGAGCTGGTGTGAACATGCAAGAAACCGGCCATATGGGTGAGACAGAGCGAGAAATAGATGTAGAGATTCAAGGAGAGAGCCATCTAATCCTTGATTTGTCTCTGTGTCTTCTCTCCCCCTCCTCTCTGTCGCACACACATGCCGTCTGGGCTACATATGTGCTCCTTCACCCCTATCTCTTGGCCTGGGCCGGGGCCAGTGCCCCTGCCACCTTACCCAGGGCAAGGGCTGCATATGTTGGGAAGGTGGGTACGGCAGAGGGGGGGAGATGGGCTGGGTGGGCAGCAGATGGCTGAGCCCTAAGGCCTCCGCTGGTGTGGCCGGTGGTGAGTGTGTATGCATGTGGCGGGGGTGGGAGGTAGGTGAGTGTGTGTGTATGTGCGTTCGAGGTGTGTGCGTGTGGGTAGGTGGTAGGAGTGTCCGTCTGTGTGTGTGTGTCTGTGCAGGTTTTCTGCTTGGAAGGATGGATGGAGGGGCACCAGTGCAGAAGAACTTCTTCTGGTCACGGTGAGAGAAAAGGGGAAGAGGAAAGAGACAGAAGGAAAAGAGGGATGGAGGAAGAGAAAGTGCAGATGAATCCAACACAGCTGAACAGAGAGAGGCGCTACCTGTTTTTACCTGCGTGTCTTTTATTCTGACAATCATCACCCTCATTATTCTTCGCACACATTGCGAGCAGCAGCAGATTCAACCTATTTACTGCTGTATACTTTCATCCTTTTTGAAAGATGGTTAAATCACTCTTAAATGTGCAAGCGATTTACCTTTCTATTATCCGTTTCTCTCATTTCTTTACTCAAAAATGCTTTAAAACTACATTTGACATGTTTGAAGTCATATTTGTTGACTTGGCAACACATGTGATTACTGGTGGTAAAGACAAGTATATTTTAATAATACGCGTCCCGATGTTCTGTAAAAAGAAAAAAAACAAACATGTATTGACCAGTAGGAGGCGGTAAACACATTCATTGGTCAGAAATGCGACAGAAGAGGAGCAGCTCCTGCATCTGTTTACAGCGCAGCCAAACTAACTACGAGCCGAGATGATTTATTGTGTCATTTTGTTTATGTAGGATGACTAATGAACTTGATCGATTGATTTGACAGAATCCTCTGCATTGCTTCATGAAAAATCTGCGTAATTCACTTCTAATATGTGGATGTTTTGTCTCCTGACAGTCCTTTATGTGTAGGTACACAATTGAATCATGCATAGGAATGGTGGACTTCACCAGTCAGCTACTACAGAAAGGTCATTTCAAAATGCATGTTCAGTGTCTGCTTCTGAAAAATGCTGCGGTATATAGTGAAAAAATGTCATGCGGGAAAAGGGTCCAGGGTCAGAATCAAACATGGGCTGCTTTTCAGGACTCAGCCTCCAAACATGCGCTACACACTCTACCGAGTGAGTTACTGATTTAATTAATGAAAATTGTAAAGATTGTACTTTTGTGTGTATTTTTCTTTTCTTAGCTATGTTTTTTTCTACTGCACTCTTCAAGCACTTGAATAATATTCTGTTTTTCCCCCCAACGTGTGCTTTGCTCGACACAACACTGAAACCTGAAATGTAACTTTTTGACATTTGTGTGTTATTAAAAATCTAATAGACAAATCCGAGAAGGTTAAATAAAGACAAGCATCTCTTAAATGAGAGGACTTACTCATTAAACTTTATTTACATTTCTTAAATCATTCATTATTGACTAGTGTTTTGTTTTTATTGTCTTATTTGATAAGTAGATGGTGAGGGTGAGAAATGTCGTTGATATTCTTGTGTGTGTTTGTTGAACATTTGCATTCATTCGCACGAGCATGCAGACGTATTGTCCGAGTATGTGTGTGTGTGTGTGTGTGTGTGTGTGTGTGTGTTAAATGAGTGTGTATATGGCCTCTGGCACCCTGTCTCCTCTCTGCCCTCCAAGGAGGCGAGAGAAAACGTCCACGCCGCCCTTCCTCGCATGCGGGAAGGAGACAGGGAGGCAGAAGATATGAGTTTTGTCCTTCATCGCTCCCACAATCCCCCTCTTCTGCTCCATTACAGACGTGGAGAGTGTCCCGAAGACGCTCGCAGGTATGACACAGCTGCCACGCTCTGAATCACACACACACATACACACACACACCTTGCAGGTATGGGCCAGTTGCCATGCTCTAGATAATTGGCTGTTGAGGGTGCAGCTTGTTAGCCAGCCACAGCTGACATGCCAGACACACGCACACACACACACACACACACACACACACGCACACACACACTAGTTGAAAGAGCCAAGAACTGAACAACCAAGGATGCAGTGATGACTCAATCTTCTTTCTGCAGGCTCTTTCTTTCTATATTCCTTTCTTTGATCACTTTCTCTGACTCCTCTCATCCCTCTTTCACATTTTTCTCCATCTTTATCACTTCGACGTCTCTCTTGGACAGATGGGTCGGCCTGCTGCTCCTGATGTTTCTATTAAAACGACATTACCAACCATAAAAACTTGGATCGTCCAGCAGCCCATTCATAACCATTTAGCCCGCACCTGTTTGGTAGAAAGGTGTGTGTGCATGTGTGTGCATTGTTTGTGTGTGGCGGAGACTTGTCAGAAGGAGGTGACTGTAGTGTACTGACTCACACCTTCATCACCCACAGACACACACAC
>JAJHUR010078505.1:0-10038 GCA_027495735.1 Lutjanus campechanus | reverse complement strand
TGTTAACTTTACTGACCTCTGAAATTATCTCTCAAACTGACAGTCATCATGTGTGATTCATAGCAAGATTCAAACGGGATCAAAAAATAATTTTTCTCTCGCCCTCGACAACCGTTCATATTTTATCTGAAATGAGGCTCCATGGAGCAAACAGGAAGAGGAGGGACTTCACCTCTCTATAACTCCCAAAGTGACCTATACATAATAAAATTATACATTCATATGTTCATATCATCACAGCTTCAAAAGTAACAAAATCACTTTATCAATAAAATTATCTCAATGCAGGACTCATTTGAAGCTCTAAGTCACATTCCTCATTAATTATCTAGAGTCAGAGGCAGCAAGTCACACTGAACCTGCCTGCTAATTTGAGTTAATCTCTCTTGACTCTCTGTCTGTCAGACACTGCAGCTCCTGTTTCTGATGTGATGAAGTCAAAGTAAACCTGGTGGAATCGAACAGCTATAGATGGAAAACCCCAGCAGCACTGATGATAACTGCCTTTTCTGAGGTTTTGTTTAGTGTTAGAGCTCCTCTGCTGGACAGAAACTGCACATCCCTCTGTGAAGTTTCTGGGAAATCATATGATGAGTTGGTTAGCTTTCGTTTCTGCTGGCATGATTTGCAAATTTTCTGTGGCACACATACCACTGCAGGTAGAAAGAGCGTGCCAGCATTGTTACCTCATCTTGTCATACTTGTTTTGTCACATTCCTCTTGTGTTGAAGCTATTTTCTACAGAGGAATAATCAAAGATGCACATCAGACAGCTTAAATTATGAAACTGAAAAATCTCTGATAAAGTAATGTTTTTAAATATATACCATATAAAAACACATAAAACATCCTGTGCAAACACTGCTCTTTGGATGAGTGACATGAACCTGTTGTATTGAGTTTATAATAATAAAAAATGAGTGTGAAAAATATCTTTTTGGGTGGAGTAATGGTTGCTAACAGACAGATAAAAATGGTTATGTGGCTGTGCTTCGTGCAACACTCCCCTCTCTTCTCACTGACTTGACTTGATTCTGCTCCTGAAAGCTTGCAGTATCACATGTCCCTTTGCTTCTCAGTAATCTCCCTAATAAATAAATAAATTGATTAATAAATGAATAAATAAACTTAATGTTATCTGCCTCTCTCTTTCACACAGTCTGTCACGACTGAGTCCTTGTGGATTATTGCCTGTCAAATGGCGCCATCTACCTGTAGAACTGAAGAATTTCTCAGTGTTTCCTTCAATTGAAACTATTTCATTTAATTTAAAATTCTGGAAAAAGGGGTTTGAGTTTATTGGTTTTATTATTTTCAGCCATTATGTTACTTTTGACGTCGCCCGACGTTGTTTACTGTGGTTTTATTTTGAAATTATGGCCGGAATTTGTTTGTTTTTTTATGGACTCGCTGTAGGTGAAAGTGAAACTAATTTGAGGGGGAAAACCAGCGATCTAAACTCCACTTTGTTCGACAGTCAACAGCATATAGAAACACCTGACAGCAGAGAAAGGACATATAATCATGACAGACTTCTCTACAATCTACAAACTGAGCCTGGTTGCAGTCTTCTGCTTCGTCCAAGGTAACGTTGGGTAATAGACTACTTGTATTTTTTGTAAATACCTGTCGATATTTTAGCTCTGCTGCGGTGCTGCCTCAGTCAAATATACGAAATAAAGTACTTGTATGCATATACATCATGTCTGTAGTCCACCGGATGCGTGTTTTCTCGTGTAATGAAGTAATCCAAACTAAAAAATGTTAATGTACATATTGGTAATGGCTGCAACTTTTACTGATATTAGGCTACTTAAGACACTTTGCATATAGATTAATTAATCATAAGAATCTAAATATAGAGACACAGCCTTCTACTGTTAATGTGACAGTGTGGGCTCACAATGTGCAAACTAAGTCAGATTATGACTGTAAATTTCAGGCTACTAAATATTATAATATGTGATTATTCGTGAAGCATTTACGCCGAATTTAAGATAAGACCCAGTTAAGTAATAAAACGTCAAAAGGAATTTCCTAATCATTATATAGTTACACCTTTAACAGAGATTACCTTCATTTACGGTATTTTCTAAATGGAGTTTGGTGCACACTGAAGTGCACAGTGGAGTGGCGCCCTCTCGTGGCTGAAACTGTTACACCCAATGGTGGTGAAAGCAGCAACAGTAGAAACATGAAACTTAGTTAATTACAGAAATACATTTGAGACACCTAAATCCACAATATGTAGTACTACACAGAGACAGAAAAAATATTGGAAAATGTAGTCTGGTGGATGCTGTTGTCAGAATTATTGTTTTTTGAACAGAGAGCTACATGAGAAAATAGAAAAATAAACTGAAAGCAATACTCAGTCAGCCACAACTGATGTGGTTCCCTCATGACAATCACACTTTTAGTTTTGTTTCTAACTGTCCTTAATTCCTGTAAGGCCTATTTATTTTAATATTTAATAATCCCTTCTATATTTTGTATTTCCTATAACATGTACTATTCTAATACACCTTATTTAACATAAGTATATCAGATTAATTCTGCCATAGATTTTGGGCACTATATTCTCATTCATAAACACTTGTATATTTACTTAAGTGCATACAGGTATTTTCAAACATATTATTGTTGTGTAATTGTGCTGTTATGCTCCTGTTTCATAATATTCTTTTATTTATTGTTAATTCATTGTTAATTTATTGTTATATCTGTTGTCCACAGCCTGCAGCAGCAGCAGCTGTCCAGTGTTGGAGTGCTGGTTTGTGCAGGAGAAAGTGGGTCGAGGAGGAGGTTTAACTGCAGCTACGAGCCAGGAAAAGTCTCTTCTTCACATCAGGACAGACGAACACAGTCACAGTGCAGAGTCCCAAAACACTCCATCTGACATCAACCCTGACAGAGTCTACGCTGTTACTGGTTAGTTCATAATTATACAATAAAGTCCTAAATGTTTATTTAGGTGTGTTGGAGAGTGAGTGTGTGTTGTGTGTGTGTATAGTTTTGCATGCATGTGTGTAGCTCCGTGCTCTCTGCTGTTCATTGTGTGTTGATGCAGTAAATGTCGCAAATTTGTGACAATTCAAGGTTCAAGGTTCAGATTTTATTGTCATTATATAATTCAGGATTACACAATGAAATGCAGATGTAGTTTCCTCCACACGACACAAACAGAAAAAATGTATAAACAGAATTTTAAATTAGAACAGAATGAAAAATAACCCATAAATCATATTTACAAAGAAGATAACACACATGCATAAATCATATTTATGTATATATACATACACACACAGAAAAATATGTACATTAAGTTCAATATCTTCTTCAGCAGTGTCTTACTATAGAGATCCGCTACAATCATTATTAAAACAGAGGTGAATGTTGTTTATCCCCACTGGAAATGACTTTATCTAAACTTCAGGCTCGTAGTGTTTTTTCTGATAAGAGTTATCAGTCTCTTCCTTAAAACTCTTCAAACCCTCAGAGTGAAGGTTACTGTAGTTTGAAGAGAGGCTGAAGGATCATGAGAAGAAGATGACGCACATTAAATAGATACACAGACACAGAAAACATGTTCTGTTGTCTAAATATCAGACTGAATTACCAGTTTGTTTCAGTTAATTATTTGAATTGCTTAAAAAATCTGAGATGTATCCAGGCTGTGTTTTCTCTGCATTCTTTTTAGTTTCTTTCTGCATTTTTTGTAGAACTGCAACAATTAATTGATTATTAATTGGTTAAATTAAATAAAATCATCAGCTATTTTGATTGTCAATTAATCACAAAGAAAAAGTAAAAAATTGTCTTATTTCAGCTTCTTATGTGTGAATATTTTCTGTTTTATTTCTCCTCTATGACAGTAAACTAAATACCTTTGGGTTGTGGGCATTTAAGGACGTCATCTTGGGCTTTGGGAAACACTGATTGACATTTTTCACCATTTTCTGACTTTTTTATAGACCAAACTGCTAATTGATTAATAAAGAAAATAATCATTAGATTAATCATTAATGAAAACAATCATTGCATTCCCCTTTTATTTATTTATTTTTTAACAAATTCAGCACTGATTCAGGTTTCTTTGTTTTTCTTTGCATTAATAATACAAATATGGATTCAGTGTTTACTTCATTTATCTTTTTCCAGACATAAACTTGAATTTGTCAGCTCGGAATTTCATAATTGAGTAGATATTTTTCAGGAACAATGAAAAAAGATTTCATTTTAAATATGAAACTAGAAAACTTTTTTAAAGTAATGTTTTACTGTTTTTAAGTAAATGTTGATTGTACAGTCTAATGGTTATATAGAATAATGACACAATTCATGTTTAGACTGTTTGGAGGCTGATAGGGAACCATAATGTCTCCATTATAGACTAAATTAATGAACAAATTTATCCTTTTTCTTCTAATGTTTTCTTCTAATGTTACTCCCCCTCCACGCCGACACCAACCCCTGTTAGTGCAGAGCAGTAACATCACTTAAACTATGTTATTACTATACAACGATACTGAAAACTCATGGTACAATAATACTATGAAAAATAGTTCATGATTTATTGTGATACTAAAATTCAAAGAAAAATGACAAATTGAAAAAAGTCCTTTATTAAATAAGAAATCTGATGTGTACATCTTTTTTGTTGATATAAAATTCTTTCTCTCCTTGAAAGTTAAAGTGCTTCTGCTTTCCTTCTTTTATAAAATAAAAGCAGCCGTGATCTAAGCACTGCAAAAAATTAGCATGAATTGTCTTTGGCAATGGTTGACTTATGTGTGAACAGCTGCAAAACAAAAGCAATGCAGCAGCACTTTTGTGATATTGTGATATTGTGATGTTCGATATATTGCTACATTCCTAATTATTACTATGCAGTTCTCATCATTACAATAGCTTACGCCTGTTCTCAAATTCAATATAAAATCATGACAATTTCAGTTTACCCCCTCAGTGAAGATGCGTCTGTGTTTGCTATTATTTACAAAGTCTTCATGGAGTCAGGCTCTGATTCTGTGGAAATGGAAAGTGATCTGGTGTTCTGTGTGAAGTATGTTCCACAGTCAAAGTAGGTTATGGTCAGGCGTAGCAGAGTAAAATAAGGGGGAACACAGATTTTGACACAACACCTGTTTTCTTTGCCATAACAATAATCACTAGGGGGCTCAAAAGTTGTCTGTTTCCACTTTTAATCAGGCCTAATTATCATAATCACTATCATCATCTCCCTCTTTAGAATCAGAATCAGAAATACTTTACTGATTCCAGGGGAAAATTGTTAATCGTGCTCCTTGTCCCTTGTTAGAGATCTATAACGATGTACACATGTTACCTTCCTGACTTCTGTTCCCTCAGACCCAGCTGGCACTCTCTGCCACCGCTGTCTGAACCCTCCCAGGGGCTCCGTCAAGAAGCCCCAGTGTGAGATCAACCCCTTCCTGCCGCAGCCCTCCAGCCTCAAATGGGTATCTCCACTCACAGACTCCAACCTGAGCCCCATGTACCTGCAAGCTGATTGGTTTTCGACGTCCCACCGGGGACTCAACGACCAGCTGACCGTGTCCAGTATCATGCGCGCTCCTACAGGAACCAAAGAGTACAATGGTAGTGACACAGAAGACCAGTCGAAACGATGATCTTTATGAATGAAGTTTATCTTATCTCAATCTGTGGTGGTTTGACTCTCTCCTCCTCACTGTCTGTTCCCTCAGTGATCCTCAGTGTGACCAGTAAGACCGTCTCGGTGCAGTCCAGACTCGGGGAACCAGTGGTGCTGGACTGTGGCTTCTGGGCCGAGCCCAACTCGCCTCTGTCCGGGTCAGGTTTTGCCGTAGAGTGGCGCTACCAGTTCAGAGGCGACGGACGATTGGTTCTGGCCTACGACGGCAAGACGGACCGCTTGGCTGACACACAAGAGGAAGGGGCCACGCTGGACTTTGAGGCTTTGCACGAGAAGGGAAATGCTTCCCTGATCCTGCAGGAAGCGAAAGTGCGTCACTCCGGGATGTACATTTGTACGGTGTATCTGCCGTACGTTGTGGCTCAGGTGGCGGTGGAGCTGGAGATTGTAGGTGAGGGAAAATAATTACACCTTTTTTGCTTTTGGAGATATCAGCCGTAGAGATGTCTGCCTTTTGTTTAATATAAAGTAGCTAGACGGCATTTAGCTTGTGGTGCTCAGAGCGCCAAAAAAATACATTTGAAAAACTCTACAACAGTGTCTCTTTATGGAAATCATGACCCAGACACTGAAGATAATCCACAGACCTTGTGAGCAGTTTCATGTAGGAAAGTGACAGAGAAAGTGTGCATCTACTCATGGACGAGAGGTTTGTGTTCATGTCAGCACAGGATGTAAACATTGTCGGCATCCTCCTCAGCTGAGCTGCAGCTTTAGCACCACTGAGCTAGCCAGTGTGGCAATACTGTTAGTTCGGTTGAGAGAAAGAAGTTCTTGCACGAAAGTGCTCACAACAAGATCTGTGGATTATCTTGAGTAACCAGGTCATGATTTTGAAAAACACATTTTTCAAATTTATTTTTTTGTGCATTGAGCTCCACAAGCCGAGTACCATCTGGTTTGATTATATTGGAGAGAGGGCAGACAGCTCCACAGCTAATGTGTCCAAAACTCTGCAGCTCACCCCAAACAGTCCAGTTAGATAATTAGCACTACAGGATGATTTTGATTTTAGACTGAACTGTCCCTTTAAAGACAAAATTGCATGATTTAAAAAAGTAATTGCAAAATATTTCCAACTCTGGTTCAATGCTTAGAAGCAAATCGTCGTCTCTCTGTAGCATTACTCAAGTCTGGCAGCGATGCCAGACAGAAGACATGTGTTCAAGTGCACCATTAATCAATCCCTGTACACGGTGGCATTTGTGCTCTATCACATGCAGCTGTTATTGTTTAATATCTTTTGTCAAACTGCTCTGAAATAAATGATCCTGGGAGACAATTCAGAGCACTTAGTGAGATTTCATTAAGATGATTCATTTTCTCTTATTGTCTTTTCTCTTTCTACCCAGAACCTCCGTCCCTCTCCATCCACCCGTCCCCTCTGCCGCTCGCTGTTCCCGGCCAGACTGTGACCGTCCAGTGTGAGGCGTCCGGCTTCGCCCCCCTCTCCCTGGAGCTGAGCTGGGAGTTTAAAGGCGCCGATGGGAAGTCCAGGCCTCTGGGATCAGGCAGTGTGACGGGCCACAGGCAGGCCTGGGATGGAACCTACAGCCAGAGCACCCGGCTGGAGCTCGACACCGCCGCCCTGGACCTGGGCAGAGGAGGGGAGCTCACCTGCGTGGCTGCCCATCTTGGAGGCACACGACGGGCCAGTGTTACCCTCAATGTCATAGGTAATGTGGAAGAATATTATTCTGTCGTGATGAAGACTTCCTCTTGATGCTTGTCAGATATATGGGAATAAATTAAGACTTGAAATCTGTCTTCTGTCTTCTCAGGGTTCAGCGCTCCCTCCATTGAGGACTCAATGGCCATGGTTGGTGTAGCGCTGGTGCTCTACGGTCTAATCAAGTTCGTCTCTTGGACCTTCACCGGCTCAGGTAGCAAATAATCCATAAAAAATGCCTTTTATACTGACGGAAATGATAATAATTAACTTTTCTGCAGCCATTTAATCATAGGGCTTGATACTATCCCACCATTTGGACACAATAAGATAAAAATTATGTGACAAAACTTAAATGTAGTCAAA
This sequence comes from Lutjanus campechanus, assembly GCA_027495735.1. Classification (NCBI taxonomy): domain Eukaryota; kingdom Metazoa; phylum Chordata; class Actinopteri; order Lutjaniformes; family Lutjanidae; genus Lutjanus; species Lutjanus campechanus. The sequence continues at coordinate 2,308 of JAJHUR010078505.1, read as the reverse complement.
TAATCTTTAAAAAAAAAAGATACAGTAAAGTATTTGAATGTCATTTCTGTGTATGACTTTTTATCTCTTATTTTACTGTACACAGGCTCAGATGATGCTGATAAACAAGACAAGGTAATGTTACTTTTTCAAACACTATTAAAAAAATGTTTTTAAATAAATGTCCACTTCTCTGTAATAACCCGGGGCCTGCTCCCGGGTTTATTTGCACCTCGTTTAAATAATTGCTTTCCATTTCTTCAACTTTCAGAAACACAAGTAAAGAAGAAAAAAGTCAGCTGCTGTGGAAGTGTGAAACTGAACCAGCAAACTTTTCTGTTTTGATATTTTGGATGGGGTTTCAGGGGTCACTGTCCTATTCATTCAGACAGCTGTAATTTTTTGAATGCTTGATAAAGAAGATTTTTTTTCACAGTTTCAGAGAGAGGCTTGCTTGGGATAATTCAATTCAATGTCAGTTGTTATTTTCACTGTTTTGCACAAATAGTAATAATACTTAGAAACAGATAGACTGTTGTGTTAGGGTAATCTTCGACTTTAAAGTGATAAAACTGTTTTATTATATTAGCCTCCCACTGTGAAAATACTGTATCTTGTTACAAACACTGGAAGAGGGTCAGAAATGTTGAAATGATTTTGTTAAAATACCAACTTTAATTTGAACACATGATGCTCCCACGTGTTTATAAGCCAAAGAACTGTTCTCTTTGAGGGAGCAGCGGTGAGCTCTTGTGTGTGTTTAAGGCAGAGAAAAAACTAAAACATCTTTTATAAATGTTCTGGGGCAGTAAGATTACTATTCGAGTATACAGTGCAAACCAACAAACAGTCCTTTTTTGTAAATAGAGAGAGAATAATGTTTGTATATTGTGATTTTTTGTTACATGTGTGCTTGTGCATCTTGGTAATACGCTCATCACGTTTGTAGGGGATGATACCTTAACAGTCTGGGCTAATGCAAATCAAATTTACATCGAATTGTGAAGGAAATGGTACAGAGCACATAACTGAACATACTGAAGGTCTCCTGTTGATAAAACAAAGTGTTGTGCCACTTTGTTTAAAGAATATCTGAAAATGCTCACATGTACATTTATGATAGAATAATAAAAATGTGACTTCTTTGATTGATGTACGGAAGAGTGTAAAGAATGTGATGGTTTTTGTTTTTTTTGTTTTTTGCTGTTGAGCCAGCAGGGACGACATGGTTGTCAATAAAAATCTTTAAAAATGACCATACTGCAAAGTTTGACTGTCTAATAAAATATAAAGTTACCACACTGGTGGTATAAACATTTAAGTATTATCTGATTCTCAAAGCAAGTAAACCAAGTAAGGAAAAATATTTTAGTTTTCTGACCTGAAGGGTTGTGTCTAAAAGGAACCCCAGACCCGCGAAAGATCTCGCGAGAATGATGATTTTGCTAAAATCCATCATCTTTCCTTAGCTTAACCAATTGATTTGTCTTTAAACCTGCGCATATTTTTAACCCCAGTTTTGTTACACTGTAGAACATTTGTAAAACATGCACAACGAAGAAGAAACGCGCACATGTCTCGCGAGGGTCCCGCAAATCAAAGGTTCCCTTCTAGACACGTCAAATTTAAGCTAGCGTTATTGAGAAAGTGTGACTTCCGTTTTCCTTGTCAAAATAAAACAGTTTTATCTTGGAGTGGTTATACAAAACTGAAAATATGTTCGAATGTGAATAGACAGACATACTACGAGGTAATGAAATAATACAAAAAGCAGAAGTGTTGTCCACCAGCCACTCGCCAGATATTCGTGATATAAGATTAAGTGCTGTCACTTTTCTTGTTTTTTATTTTTTGCAAATGTCATGTAGTCTATGCATGTCACTTAGAATCGGCGTTTGATTTGATAGTTTATGTCATTTTAGTTTTAGATTTCTAATCGTTGAATGATGTGAAGTCGATTTAAAAAAAAAAAAGACCTCACCAAAGTATTGTAATGTCCAGAAGGGAACCTCAGACCCGCGAAAGATCTCGCGAGAATGATCATTTTAACCCAAATCATGATCTCTCTTCTGTCCTAACCAAGTTTTTTTGTCCTTAAACCTACTGACATTGTAAACAGAGCGTTATCACATTATTAAACAACTTACAAAGTGCACAACGACGATACAAATCATACAAATCACGCGAGAATTTCGCAAAACAAGGGTTCCCTCCAAGACACAACCATAAAATAGAACGGGTGCGCTTAGCGGGAGGAAGTCACCCAATGGCGAACGACATTACTGACCGTAAACCATCTAACAACCAATCGGAGGAATTGATGCTTACA
>JAJHUR010078504.1:0-12010 GCA_027495735.1 Lutjanus campechanus | reverse complement strand
TATGACATACAAAGGGAGCATGGTACCAGCACTGTATATAGTACTCTGCGCGCAACAGCATGTCTTGCACTTACATGAGAACCCATTATGCATCGATGAGCCACATTGTCAAAAGCATATACTGTACAGACAGTATTTCTTTAAGTACACGTAGTCACACATTTATATTAAACGTTAAGCGGTACTATGGTGGTCTGTTGGGACTCCATGAGGCTGATTGTAAAGGAAAGCTTTTTACTACATCATTACCAACACCTAATGTATAAATAATGAGACACACAACACATATGGTTCAAGTTATTTATAAAATAGAATGTGATGGACTATGATAGACTGTCTTTCCAGTTGCTAGTTGTACATTCAATGAAATCTTAAGATGTACTAATAAAAAGTGAAAAAGCACACGTGATGGAGAAGTCTTTGTTGTTGCAACTGGGAGTCGGTGCAGAGATGAGGCAGGGGACCAAAAGCTTGGTGTGTAAGAGGAGCCATTGATGTGACAAATAAAGAGCTGACAGTATGCAAGCGCGACTCTAGCGACCTTTTATAGCTTGTGTGTGTCTGTGTGTGTGTGGGCGTCCCTGATTCGACCCAGATGTTTCTTGCTTGGCAATTTCTGGGAAACTCTCATGTCAAACAGATACTTCACTGTTTTGCTGTGTCAAAGATCAGATTGCTTCACATCCTGTCTTAGAATCAACAACTTCTTGAATTCATAGAATCCTCGTGTACAGAGAAAGAATTACGACCTAACTTATATTATTACATTATACAATATATTTATGTGACATATGTTGACTTTACCCTATCTTCTGTTTATGGTAATTATGCACCTCACATTAGAAATTTTGCTGATTTGTCTTTTAAATGTTTTAGAGAGCTGTAATGGATGACCGTCTCTGCAGAAAGAATAACAACATAGACAACTTCCAGTCATATTTTTTATTTTCATGTAGCTTAATCAACCATCATGTTAAAGCTTTATGCTTTCACGCGAAGAAAACTCTTTCAGAGAGCTAATAAAGCTCTATTATAACACATTATTGGATTTACAGCACAGGCTAAAGGTCACACCCACCATCATCCACACAATGGGAACCGATTCAATTCCTAGAATTAAAGGAATAGTTCAACATTGAGGGAAATGCGCTTATTTTATTTTTCTTTCCAAAGGTTAGCTGTTTAGATCGATACCGCTGTCATAATGGTGTGATCATTGAACATAGTTGATCCATGATCGATACTGACCCCAACCCACCCCCGAACGGTTTGGCTCACATGTGCACCACTGATAACTTGCATAATGTAACCATCATCCCTGTTAAAAGTATTGATTCCCTAAATATCCATGCAGAGCTGCAGTGAAAAGACAAGACAGATTTGTGCTGTTTTGTGCTCCGACAACAAATGATTTGGGTTGAGGAAGAGCGACAAATTTAAAGGGATAGTTCAGATTATTTGAAGTGGGAATGCGTTGGGTACTTATCCATGGTCAGTGTATTAACTGCAGGAGATGGAGGTCGGCACGCCCCGGTTTGGAGAATATTTTCACTGCTTTGTTTTGTCGTCAGACAGCCTCTTCTGATGGAAAACCACACATGGCAAACCAACCAAAGTCCTTCAGCGAAATCAGTAATTTTACCTCTCAGACCGCAGGAGTTGCTGGTGTATTGCTGCCTCGATCTGTCAGTTTATTTGTGTAATTTGTGTGACTTCAGTGAATCCGAACTATCTTTTGAAAACACTAAAGTCAGACAATAGCACTTTGTCTCTGGAGTTTGGATGGTTTGAAGAGAGAGAGATATTCACCTCTGAGTGATACCCTTTAGGCTGTGACTTGGGGCATTTTTAGTGATGTAACTGGGAAACTGGGCATGCTTGTCATCTCAGAAATAGATCATAAGATTGTGACATTTAGTGCAACTTTGACGACATCTGCTGCCTTCCCGTCAACACGCTGCGCCCCTCGCTCACTGGAGCAGCTTCAGTCTCTTTGCCTGCCTGTGGCACAGTGGCCTGTAGTATTCAAAGGCCGTTACTCTTGATCAATAGAAAGAGAGAGGAGGCTACATCTGAGCCAAAAGTAGCATATTTTTAAATTCATTTAACCCCAATACCCCCTTTTTTGGATACTGAAAAAATGATCTGATCCATGACTCAAAACTATGATACGATCCAGGTTGTGTAATCCGTTGCACTTTTACACTCTCATGTTTGTGTGTTACGTACAGAGGTGGAGTCAGGATCCCTGAAGAGTACCAGCAGGCTGAAACAGCTGTCAAAAGCTAAAATAATTCCCCATCAGCTCCTCCAGATTTTTCATCTGTATCTTGTGGTTTCAGGGGGATTTATGTGCGGTAATTGTTTTTCTTGAGGAACAATAGTTTATCCAAAAGATGGATGTTCACCGTTTCCCAAAAGGTTGAACTATTCATTTAAAGACGACACAGAAACCTTTCCTTAAAACAGCCTCTACAGTTGTAACACACAGTCTGTGCCGGGGTACTGAGGCAGGTTGAGTTGGTACTTCCTCTCAAGGCCCGGCGGAACAAAGCGGCCTCCCAGGAAGTGGTACCGTCCTCTGAACAGGGAGGCCGACTTCTTGGGAGCAGTGAGAGAGATGAGCATGTCGGGCTGCAGTCCATCCGCACTGCCCTGCTCCACATCCCAACCTTTAAAAAAACATAAACAAACAGGATGTCACGATTGAGTCCAGACTTCCTCTTCTACTTCTCGTGAGTTAATATGCACAGCAGACGTCATTAGGGCTGTCGACTAATATTCTACATTTGATTATATGACTGAATTGTTTAAAAAAAAAAATAAAAAAACCTAGACATTTGATTCTGAAAATTAATATTCAATTGTGGGACTGATGCACTGAATGCACCGCATGACACGAGTTAAACAATGTCACTTTCAATTATTGAAAATGAAATGTGGGTCAAGCGTAATGAGCAAATAATTACCGTGTGGTAATGAAGGGTGATGAACTTGGCTGCAGAGACAACGATTTGTACTGTGAGTAATCTAAAGAGCCCCATTTAAGAAATACTTTGGATTTTGGTGAGACAGCAAAATTTCAGATTGAGATAAAGTTGTATATAAGTCATCTTAAGCTATCGAATAATATATAAATTATTCATTTGATCTCTCTGACAGACAGTCCATTCTCAGCTCCAGCATCAACCACAACCAAGTTTCAAGATATTAGACATTATTTTATTTATTTTGAAATGTGTTGGTATGCAGACCTTAAAAGACAAGTTCATGTTGAAATATATATACCTATAAACTATAAGTAGTGATGTCTTTCACTGTACTGGTTTGCCCTCTTGTGGACATAACGCAGAGTAGAAGACATTTGAATGACTTCAAACCAATGTGTGTTTTTAGTGTGTTTTTTTACACTGTAGAAACTGGATGTAGAAATAAGCTAAATTAGTTAAATAATCTTGTATCTATAGCAAGAAAAGCAATGGAGAAAAAATACCATGTAGCAATCCAATACTCAGTTTCACATCAATTTGATTAATATAACACCAAATCACAAAAGTTATCTCAGCGCAGTTTTCATATAGAACAGGTCTGGACTGTACACTTTATAAAAATATTTACAGACACCCAATAATTCCCACCTAGAACTGGTGAGGGAAAACTTCCTTTTATGCAACACTCTTTAAAACTCACTGACATGGTAGGAAGTACATTTTTCTTTAGTGTAAACTTGTGTTTCTGTGTGAGGACCGACCTGAGGGGATGTCGATGCTGGCTATGGGGACTGTCGTCTTGTTCAGGACATTGAGGATGGCACCAAAAGGCTCTCGCACAGCCCCCTTGAAGCTGAAGCCAAAGATGGCGTCTATCACCAGGTTGTACGCCTCATCAATCATTTTAGCCTGAGAAATCAATATTTTCCACATTAGTTTTTTTCTTAAATGCTGAGTCAAATGATCCATCTTTTTGTATCAAAAAGTCCATGTGTAAAAACACTCAAAATGTGTGATAAATTGCAGATCTAAAACTTAAAAACGTCAGTAAAGCCACTATTCCAGACCCTACATTATTACTTTATCAGTCAATGTTTGTTGTAATGGAAACCCTAATGGCCCCCACGGGGTCAATTAAGGCTTCATCTAAAGTGCAGCCTCATTTAGCAGCAAGGGTAATACAGTGCTCACACAGCTTGAAATAAAATGCACAGTCATAAACACAACATGCAAAAGAATTCTCTCCACCGCTGTTAATAACACTGCTGCATAATTAATAAACACCAGACCTCAGGCATCTCAGTCAGGAAGGGGATCTCCATTTTCTGGCACTGTGTGGTCAGACCCTGGAACAGAGGTTTGTTTGGCCTCTTTGGGTAGAGGATCGTGGGCTCGTAACCCTGCAAGAGGACACACGAAGTGGAAGAAAACATCCGTCATAGTTTAAAACCTGACAGCCAAAAGTTAGATGAAGCAAAGTTACTCTGCACAGACCAGGAGTCTCATTTATAAAACAGTGCTTAGGATCTATAATAAAAGTGTACGTGCGCTCAAAAGTTGAAAATGTCGTCAAAAAAATAACAATACTCAGGCTTATAAAACCGTGCGCACACACACCTGCAGTGTTCCCTTTATAAATCACAGTCCACCTGGAAATGTGCCCACGTGGATCAGCCTCACAGCCTGCCCTCTACACGCCCAAATTCAACCATAAATGCTCAATGCAAAGCTGCAGGCTGATGCGTATACATGAGCCTGCAGATCGATCAATAATTCTTTACAGTGATTCATGGCAACAACAGAGAAGAAAACACTGCAGCTGTTTCTGGTTAAACGAAAAGGAAATGCTTTCCTCCGCTGCTGCAGAGGATCTTACTGTCACACGAGTAAATGACACTCACAAAGAGTTTAAGGTGTCGGGCGCAGACCAGGCCGTCGCCTCCGTTGTTACCTGGTCCACAAATCACCAGCAGAGAGGGTCTGGACTTGACCAGGGAGGTAATTGGATACGCCTGCAGCAAAGACAGACAGACAAGATCTTACCAGCTCTGCACCACAACTGATATTTGACAAGGAAAAGAGTATTTTCTTTACAGCAGCGACTCAGAACTGAGTAATTTGATTATTCCTCTCTTCAGGCAATTATCTGATTTCTGTTCAGGTAAAACCTGGTTTCCTGGTAACACAGCTGGGATTTTGGAGAAGAAACACAGTATACCAAATACCTAAAAGGTCTGTAAGGTGTGTGCATGTGTACTGAAATAACACCAGTCCATAGAAATGCATTATCCAGTGTTGACAATAATCAATTAAAGATGCCAAAATGGTTGCTATGGTTGTTGTCCTTACCTATTTTACTGTTTGTATCTATTCTAATTAACTTCTATTAATTGTAGTCACATTTAAAATTTATGGTTATATTTTGATTTTAGCTGTGCACTTGTATCATATTGCTTTTTTGTCTTTTCTCGCCACAGTTCAAGCAACTTCCCTCCATTTAGAAATCTGAGGAGATCAATAGACGGGAAGATCTCTGATTGTCTGATATCACAAGATTATTTTTGAGGTATGGTGGGAAAATCTGATAACAGACCAGATTACAAGAAAACTACTGTTCCTGAATAATCATACAAACACAGCACATGTAAACACACAATCCAGGTTCCTGCCTTAAACTGGCCGCTCATCAGTACATTGTTTAATGGTCTGCATCTAACGATTAGTTTAATTATTGATAAATCTGCCTGTGAGAAGGTTCCCTCTTTACATTTTCACATGTCCAGATTCCCTACATTTTCAACAGCAACCACTGTCATCAGGCTTAGCACAGGGTGGAGCATCAGTAAGTTGTTTTGTTGCCAGTTTAATCAATATGATATGAGCGTGTCATTGTGGTGACTGGCAGTCTGGACTGAAGAGGAGGATGAAGGCCCTGTAGTCTCCACCTGTACTGTTTGTTAGTCGAGGGTGGGAGAGAGCTTATTAATATTTGCTCACCTTGAAATATTATCGTTCACATGTTTGCTATGTTCCTGTCAGGATCAGGTTTCAGTGGGGATTTCTCTCTTTGGTTACCCTCATGCAGTGGTTAAGTCCAGTGAGGGTGGGGCCAGGAGGGGTACACAAGACCACTTCAGTTGAATTGATTGAGCTGTTTTTCGGTAACAGCATGGAAGTAAACTTTCAGGGGATTTTTTCACTTATTTGTTAATTTTCCAAGGAATCTTTTTATTTAAATCACATCTGTTTCATTATAATTTAAAGTTCATAAAACCAGACCCTTCTGCTTCCTGAGTCCTTCTTCAATTCAACATCTTTTTTACTCACCTCCACTGTCAGAAAGCCACACTAAAGTCCCTCATCTATCTAACAGCAGCGCTACACTGCCGCTTGTTTTCCTGCTCAATTTGTCACTCGAGAAAATGTTTTGTTTGGTCCAACCAACAGTCTAAAACCCAAAAACATTCATTTAACTATCATGTATGACAAAGAAAAACATCAAATTTTCACATTTGAGAAGTGTATACCATTTTTTTCTTTTTAAAAAAATGTCTGAAACGATTATTTCTAAATAGTTCTCTGCATTAAACACAGGTCACAACCATAAGGATTGCACAATAAGGCAAAAAATGCCACGTCTCGCTGTTAAATCTAGCAACTCACTTGCCCAACCAGGCAAGTGGTAAAAAAAATAAACAAATAAATAAATTGTTAAACTATTTGGATTATCGATTAATTGGTAAAGTATTTTTTCATGCTGTTTTCAGTCTCTCAAATGTGAAGATTTCCACCTTTTCTCTGTTTATTATAATGTTAAACTGAATATCTTCGGATTTTAAACAGACCAAACAGCACATTTTAAGATGTCACCTTGGGCTTTGAAAAACTGGGACTACTTTTCTGACATTTTATAAACATTGTGCTCCAGATTAAACAAGACAATTAACTTAAAACTTTGTTGTTTTTACTAACTGCTAGTAAATAAGCCAATTTCAACAGGATCAAGTAAAATTGACTTTAGGTCTGACCGACTTGCCAGACTGGTCAACTGAAAAAAAAAAAAAAAAAAAAAAAAGAGTAATGTTGAACCCTGAAATGCAGGCATTTTCATTTCAAATTAAGAGCCCTGACTGACATCTCACCCTGGTGATGGCTGTGGCACAGCTGAGTCCAGCGAGCTCCATCAGCTGGTCCACACTGAAGCCGTACTCACTGAAGAGCTCCTCATCGATGCGTTGGGCCTCCTCCTGCCTGTGGAGGAGCACAAACAGGTCAGTCTGGACAGTTTGCACACACATACAGTTTGTAAATGGTTTCACTGGTCTGTGTACGAGATTTAAAACTTCACCCGAGATATTTGATGGTCTGGGCCATGGTGGATGCTGCTCTGCTACTCAAACAGTCCTTCTTGTGGTGGTTAGCCGCAGAGGACAGCTGACATGTCCCTGACTGAGCGAGGACTGTCGCGACCCTTGAGGTCACCAGGAAGCCGATCCCAAACAGAGCCCGCACACTCAACATCCAGATGGATCCGAACCCCTGAAACAGAGGAGACCACAGTGTTTAACCCTGAACTAAAGGAAAACAGCCCCCACGTTGATCCCATGACTTAATACACTGTTAGTTGTGTAACTGCGGAGCCAAAACAAGAAACAAGCCTGCGAGCTATGATTCAGACACACAACTCCAGTGTTGATGTACAGTTTCCCACTAATGGAAGCTCGGCTGCTCAGTCTGCTGACACGGCCACCTCCTACAGCTGCTACACTGCTTTCAAAGCTCGATTTGCATTTTTCTTTGCTCCTTCCGTCCACCTGCAGACTGTGTGCTCACAGTCTCTGAAGAGGATTTGCATCGATCGTCCCTGTGCTCTCAGCTCCTGCTCAATATGCTTTATGGGAAGAGATGACACAAAGATTCTTGATGCCAAATTAAACTTAAAACTTTTCTTTTTCCTGTAAACTTTGTATTTTAGTACATTTTAGTACATTAGAATTGCAGATTATGCCTTTGATTTCGATTATTGAAATGAAATGCTATTTCGATCAATTTTTGATGTAATATATACATGTCGAAGAACTTGTAAATTTGCTTATCGACAGTATTGAATTCTACCATATTAATGTCATTAACAAATACATATTTCAAGTTTATATCAAGTTTCATGTTTCAAGTGTTTGTAAATTCCTGAAAGGGTAATTGTGACTAATAATAATAATGATTACAACAACAACAAGAAGAATAGTATCATGATACTGTGTAAACCTGATATTTTCTGAGCCACTCATCATACTGTGAAAATATCCCACCATTGCAACCATATGCTGCACTGAAATCATCACACTAAGTAGGGCATCAACTAATTATTACACTCAAACATCTGTTAATCGTTTGATTACTTTTTGATTAATTGATTCACAAAGATTCAGAGAATAATTAAAAACTATCTACTATCCTTTCCCAGAGCTCAACTTCAAATGGTTTTGTCTGACCTAATGCTGAAAAGATCAGTCAATCAATCGATGAGTCAATTTGTCAAGTAAAAGATATAACACACATAATATATGTGTTATATAAATACCAGCTGGCTCCTGCTGCTCTGATGTGAGGATTTTCTGCTTTTCTTTGTTTTATATCATTGCAAATTTAATATCTTAAGGTGCTGGACTGTTGGTCAGACAAAAAAAGTAATCATTAGATATCAGCTTGGGCTTTTAAGAAATTATAATGCCTTACTTTTTTCTGACATTTTACAGATTAAATCACTTGATTGATTTTTTTTTTTTTAAAGTTAGTTTAATTTGCATGATACCAAACATAAAAACACACGAATCTTCACGTTTGAGAAGCTGGGGCAGCCAATATTTGGCATTTTTACATAACAAAATATCAATAATCAAAATTCATATATAGACAACACCAAACCACATCTGCCACAAACATGAATACAATGTCTTTTATCACATGCAGCTCTTAATTACAACTTAAGAGTCAAATATGTTAATTAAAGTGCTTTGCTTATACAATTTGTAAATTATATAACTTGAAACACAGGGAGAAAAGTCACACTCCAGCTGCGAGCTGTGTTTAGTTGTTGTGAGTTGATAGCTAACGTTTGCTATGAGCTCGACTTTCTTTGACTTTGTGACAAAGTATTAATAAAACTCACCGAAAGTTAACAAGCTTTTCTTGAAAACAAATTCACATGCACGTTTGTCCTTTAAAACAATGCAGTGACACAACTTACAGACCAATATTACACTGATAAAAGGTATCGACAGTGCAACAACACTCGCAGTCTGGTGGTGTCAACCACTTCCGGGTTTAAAAAAAAAAAATCACACCACCGCTCTCCTTTCAAAATAAAAGTATGACATCAGGTACATACAGCAAATATGGAAAAAAGTACCAAACCGTATTGAAGACTGGCCTTATAACAGACTGTATGTGTGAGTGTGAAGTTTATTACGTGGTGTAGTGGGCGGATTCAAATGTCTGGACCCAGGAAAATTGAGTACTGGTTTTATTTTGAAAATAGACAATGGTGCAGGAAGTATTTCCATATTGTACTTAAATAAAAGGAGAATTACTTCGCCGTGGTGGAAAGAGTACTGAAAATCGTATTAGTATATTACTCAATTACAAGAAAAAGTACTGGTGTTATACATATACTTGAGTAAAAGTATTCATTGCAAAAACGAGTATTAGTTACTGTTAACCATTGATGTCACAGTCACCTCTTCAAACTAGGGTTGTAAATTTTGTGTTTTCTTTAACAAATAGGCTACTTGAAAACACTAACAATCAATAATCAGTAATTATTTCTAAGATACAAAGCATGTTTTGTCCAATTTCTGTCTGAGTGTGTTGCTGGGTTTGAAATACACTGGGATGTGATGCTTGTTGAACAGCCTCCTGAGTTTTTCAGATATGCCAGACACATACGAGATCACTATGTTATTTCGCTTGTATTCTTTTTCTCATCACCCTCAGAGTTGGTGTTCTTTCTGGCACATGGGGCTGTTTTCACAAAGGCCCAACGGGGGTAGCCACAGGTTTTAAGGGCTTCCCTCAGGTGTTTGTGTTCTTTCTTCCTGGCCTGAGTGCTGGTTGGTACATTATCAGCCCTGTGTTGCAGAGTTCTGATAACACCTAACTTATGTTCCAGAGGGTGGTGTGAGTCAAAGAGTAGGTATTGGTCTGTGTGAGTGGGCTTCCTATATACCCCATTGTGGAGGCTCCTGTCCTTACCAAAGTGAACTTCACAGTCCAAGAAAGGCAGGTAGTTACCCTTGACATCTTCTCCAGTGAATTTGATGTTTTTATCCACTGAGTTGATGTGCTCGGTAAAAGTTTGCACTTCTTGGGCTTAGGTTTTGTGATGTGATGTGTTGTTCACACACCTGAACCAATGGCTAGGTGGTGTTGGTGAAGGATTTTAGAGCTTTTATTTTTATTATTAGATTAGCCACAATGGGAGATACTGGTGAGCCCATGGCACAGCCATGTTTCTGTCCGTAAAATTTGGAAGACCGGTGCCAGTGTGGTCTGATGATGGGTCTGTGGCAGTGTTAGGGGTGGGGGCACAAAAGGCACGCTTGCATGTTGAAGTACACTAATTGATATTTTAATTGTACTTTGAAAAACAAACAAACTTTTACTCAAGTAACAAGTGCTCAGCACTTTTACGCAGACGGAAAGTTCAACACTGACCTAAAAGAGACTTTTACCAATTAAAACATATGATGAAAGAACATGTTTTTCTTTATTTCCCAATTTTATAAGAGTGTTTTTTAGTTTTTAGAATCAATCCCTGTCTGCTTTATTTCTGTTTAAACCTTCAATAAAATGTTCATTGCAAAAAAACATGAAGAGTGGATCAGAATGAATGAAATAGGAGGAGACACTTGTCCTCTTGTCAACAAGCTATTGTCTCCACCAAAGCAACAAAACATGAAAATAACCTGCGTAATCATGAATGCTCATGCAAAATATTAAGTGTTTATAGGGGTTTTTTTTTGTGTTGGGAAAAACCGGAGCACCCGGAGTAAACCCACATGGACGCAGGGAGAATTGCTAAGCCAATGTGCCACTTTATGATGGTGTTGTAAATGGTTACATGGTTTTATTAAATACTTGATTCTGATTGGTCAACTACAGGCTTGATGATGGGCTGATCATTTGAATCAGGTGTGTTGGAGCAGGGAAATGTCTTGTGACTTGTGACAGCACTGCTGTAGAGGACCAATAAATTCATTTTCAAATTAATATTTTGTGACAAATTATTGACTTTGTTTGAGTGAGTAGTTGTGTAATATGCAGGTAATGTTCAGTGAGAAGGTTATTATTGTGAAATAATATAAAACAGTGATAGGCCTGAAATCAGCTACAATTAATGTTGTGCAAATATAGCTGAGACCCTGTTGAATCAAGGTCGAATCCTTCGCCGTGCTCTGGAAAACACTTGTGCCATTTTTGTTCGGGTCCTGGAGCAAACAGTTGCAACATGCCTGAAGAGTGTCTGAGCAGATGTCATGACCCGGCTACCCACCATTAAAGGAGGTAGATGCTCTGGTTCTAAGTCATAGATGCCGTAAAAATCCTCAGTTTCCATGTCTTCTCTGGTCGTGGAAAAATAAACTGTAGCTTTTGCTCCAGTCTTGGAAACAGCAGTAATGTCCACTGCGTTCCTGGAAATAATGGCAGTAGTTCTTGCTGTGGTGCGGGGTAAAGCCACAGTATTTCTTCCGTAGAGCGTGGAAGAAACAGGTGTCCATCTTGCTCTGATCTTTGAGTGATCTGTACTGAGTCCCGGAAATATCACCGACAGTGCTTGCGCAGATCGTGGAAGACAAAGTTTCAATTCTTCCACTGGTTCTTGAAAAACCAACTGCAGTTCTTGCCCAGATCGTGGCAAAAGCAGCTTCAATCCCTGCTTTGGGCCTTGATAAAACAGCCAAACTTCTTGCTCTGGTTTTGGCAAAACCAAACGCAAATCTTGATCTAATCCTGGGAAAAGC
>JAJHUR010078501.1:0-10804 GCA_027495735.1 Lutjanus campechanus | reverse complement strand
TCTGCACCCTTCCAAGTTTCATGAAAATCAGACCAGTAGTTTCTGTGTAATCCTGCTAACAAACAGACAGAAAATCACATTTTTTTTCTTTCAAGAAGGCAGAGCAAAACGTTCACTCACCTTTTGAGTTTTTGCACATGTAGATGGAAAACACTGGACAAAAAGAAGACAGGAGAAGGAAGTTGTTGGACATTCAGCTGACTTTCAGTGTGTGTTTATGACCAGCTTCAGTTACTGGTGAGGGAACAGTGTGTGGTTTTCAGATGTGACTTAGCTCAGGTGTATCACTGTGGTTTCAGGATAATAAGCATGTCATGCCTCATTTGTTTTTGAAATACGCAGACACAAAAACAGTCATGGAGACAGATGGATACACAGAGGAAGTTTCCTCTGTACCTGCTACATGTTTGAGCTCTTAGGAACATTAGCAATGAAGTGATAAGGTTTGTAGTTCCTACAAAAAAAAAACTGCATGTTCAATTATTCAGAGAAATCTGTATTTGTTGCAGACCAAAATGCCTCAGAATGCAATTGGACAGACCAACAACCAATCAGAGGAACAAAACTTGTGATGTAGCGCTCAGAGACACTTCCATGTTGGGGAGGTGCTTCATTTGGTCCGATTTCAAGCAGGAAAAAAAAATGGCAGCCTTTTCTCAAAATACAGCTGCACTGAAAACTAAAATGTGGACCAGTGAGGCCGTCAGTCATTTGATCAAACCTGTCCCATATTAAATAAACAGTTGTGATTGGCTTGACGAGATCTAGTGCCCAGTGAACCACCTTCAGTTTTAAATTTTAGTTTGTCCATCAAGTAAAATACGTCCCTAAGCTGAGGGGTTCATTCAGCAGTCCCTCCAGGATTTCACAGGCTTTTTTGGGGGATTGTTGTGGCCTTAAATGCATGTGAAAATTTAAAAAAATTTATAAAAAAATAAAAGGCAACGTGTTCCAGGGAGAATAAGACTGCAATCTTTTCTGAGTGTCCCAACTAACCACTCAGGATTACTTCCACAAAATTGCAAAATTCCACAAAGTAGTTTAGTCTTTTTGAAGCTCAAACTGTCAAAACAGCACAAAATTCTGAAATTTTGAAAGTACATAGAGCACTGATAAATGTCAATAACAATGATAAAACATTGCTCTTTTCAGTGCTCGTAACAAAATTAAATAAATAAATAAATAGTTCTACAGGAGGCTGCTATGATTGGTGGAACTCACGGGAAGCTACGATGGTGGTGATTGGACAAAATTGCAAAGTTGTGCAGGGATTGACTGAGTTTGCATTAACTGTTGCGATCGCAGCTTCTTGGAGGACCTGACTTAGGAGCGTTGCATAAATCCTCTGAGGTTGTCTCCTTGCCCAAGTGTGTCGACTGAGGATTTTACTTACTTTACTAAATCTACCATGGTTTCACTTCACTCACATCATTCTTTATTGTTACTTAACAGCATTATTGTCCGTGTTAGCTATTTGCTAGTGCTAATGTCAAAACTACGTCTCTAACAGGTTTGACAAGTGTCTGATGTTCCACAAATTATTTCACTTTTAAGGGACTATTATGTGAATTTTCTGAGTAAAATGGGCACTAAGGACCTTCTAGCAATGCACAAGCGAGCACTTAAGTAGAGCAAAACCTTAGAAACCTTAGAAAGAGGTTTCCCTTACAACATCTTAAGGAAATCTTTAACTCACTTTTTCCTAAAGCAACCTTGGGTTACAATTTAAGGGCAAGCTTAGTGATTTTATGCAAGCAGGCACAGGACTGGTGGGAGTCTGGAAGTGGAGGGGGGCCAGAGCAAATGAAGCATGAGCTTGCAGATTCATCTGGTTCCCAGGCTAGATTTGTTTTGGTTCAATCGATCATTTTTTAAAACTAGACGTCACTTTCTCCAGTGATGGATGCCTCCCTTTCCTCGCTCTGGAGTGAAACTCTTGAGTTTGCCTCTTTACTCCTCTGTAACCTTGCATTTCACTCTGATATCAATCTGGCAGGCTTGCCAAAGTGAAGGTGAGAGTGATCTGTTTACAGATGCAGGCAGAACTCAGCCCTGACTCGGGGCTGCGTGCGATTGGCTCAGCCGCCAGCGTTGCCATGCTCGGTAACCGTGTCACAGTCTATTTGGCTTATTCTGCAGGCATCCTCGGGCCCGATTGAGATGCCTGAGCCTTCACCCAGCAGCGCAGGTCCAAACTGGCAGCGTCGGTGACAGGAGCTCCTCAACAACAAATACCCCTCTGTGGTACCTCAGCTAATCCAGCGTGCACTGCTGTTGCTGGGCCACACTGATAAAGCTCCGTCAAAGGAGCCTGTGGGCTGCTGCTGCTGCTGCGATTGTGTCTAAATCTAATCACTTCTATCCTGTTCTAAATCTCCCAGGTTCAGAGCCGCCCCAAGGAGGGAGTTTATTTAATGGACAGGGCTGATTTATAGCGGGAGCACAATTACATATCTGTTTGTCAGAGGTGGTTACTGTACTTATGTAGTATTTTCAAGTATTTTACTTGGCTATTTATTTTTATGACATATTTTTACTTTGACTCCCTTCATTTTAACACAATTATCTGTACTTTCTCCTCCTTACATTTTCAAAACAGGCTTTAGTTTTAATGCATTGGAGGGGAATTATTTATTTTTATTTAGCAACACTGCACACCGCCTTCCCAACATCAGCAAGATGAAAAAGATGCAACAAGAATTATGTGACAAAACCAAAACAACATAAAAGACATAAAGACGAAAATTAATCGAGAATGATTTCAACTTAAATGGATGGAACAGTAACACATAGAAAATATGATTCTTGGGTGTGTCCTTCAGTGGATGTCACACACAAGCACGACAGACGTAAATGATGTAAAAGACACAACAAAACAACATGACGGAAAATAACAATGCAAAAAATATGTAACAAGACAAAATCCTGTAACAAAACGAAAACAGCATAAAAGATATAACAAGATGAAAACATAGTAAAAGACAAAAACAATATAACAAGACAAAAACTGTTAACAAGAGGAAAGCAACGCAAAAGATGTAACAAAACAAAAAAGAGAAAAATGTTAAAGAAGAAGAACGAGATGGAAAAAACAGCGTTTACAAGATGTAACAAGACGAAAACAACAAAAGATGTAACAAGCCGGGCGTAAAAATCATTTCACAAAACATCAAAACAGGACATAAGATAAAAATGATGCAGAAGATGTAGCAAGACCAAAATGACATAAACAACATAACAATGTTGTTGTTGTTGTTGTACATAAATAATACTTTTAACTTCTACTTGAGTAAAGAAGTTGAATTAGTATTTCTACTTTTACCAGAATCTTTTTTTACACAAATATCTGTACTTCTACTTGAGTAAAGACTGTGTACTTCTGCCACCTCTGCTGTTTGTTGCAGATCACAAAAGCCCTCCTTCAGCCTCTGTGCTCGTGTCGCTGTCGCTGGATGGGGGCTGTTGTATGAAACATCAGCCGGAGCTTGTTCATATTTTTATCCCTCAGCTGGAGGCGTATAGGTTTCATTTTGACTTTGCTGGGAGGGATACACTGCTCCCCACCAGGTTTCCCTCCGATTGTTTTCACACAATAAATGGGGAGGCTGCTCTGTGCCTGTACACTCAGCAGCAAATCAAATCACAGTGTTGTTCCTCAGCGACAGGTGAAACGCAGCCTGCAGACACACTTACAGCGGAGGGAGGGATGGCCACAATGGAGGAGGAGGTGATGTCATGTGTTTTTATGGTGGCTGCAGTCCTTTAATGACGGGGCCTCCACAGACACACTCTGATGCTTCTGCTGCTATTATAAGTTACATATTCTGCTTCTTTCTTAGTGGTGATGGACGTATTTTTAGATGTTTGGTGTGGGTGACTGGATGGCGGAAGAAAAAAACATCTTCTATCCCACACGTGAATGAAGGTGGACATGCACAGATTTAGGAGTTATAATCTAATCATAATTTATTGCAGTAATCTTTATTATTTCTGCCTTTGTAAGCATAAGCACTGTCTGTCTCTTTTCTCTTTCCTGAGACCCTTAACTGCTTTATGGTCAATTATATTTTGTCAGCAGGTGCCTGAATTCTGCATTGTCCTTTACATAAATATACAGTACAATCCCACTACAAATTAATGCAGAAAAGGTGCACATAAATTGTGACAAATTGGTGCAAATACCAAAATGCAGGGATTAAAAAAAGTGTTTGATTCTCACCTTCACCCAGTCGAGAAGTGACGAGACATGCATCACAGGTCCCTGAGCAGACTTGAATCGGTGACGATGCAGTTAACAATCAGCATCTTAAAAAGTTCATTCCAGTATTTGTAAGCTTCTGTGTTTTTTTTATAATAGATACAAGAAGTTTTAGAACTGGTTCAGTAGATCGCTTCAGCTAGCAGCTGCAAATGGAGATGAGAACACAAATAAACTCTCCAATCAAGGCAGCGAGATCAGCAACTGTAAAATGACTGTTTTTGTCAACAGTGTCTGGTGGCTTACAGCTCGATTCCACCAAGTCTGACTCAACAGATGCACACAGCTGGTATAAGTCATGTCATAGGCCGCAGTATCGTGGCGTCTGCTATCTACATTTTCAAAGTCCCCAGGAAACAAGAACAACCTCAGAGCTGCAACTTAAACGATGAAAATGGCAAATTAGCGCCTGAGACCACCACCCAAGACAATGGTGGTTGGATTAAAGAAATGCAACCGAAGCAGGGCGTCTTTTCCCCTGTAGCAGAATGTGTATGTGTGGTGCCAGACGTTTCTCCAGCACTGGGCACTGTGGAGAGACGTCTTTCTATGTGAGACTAGATTCCACCAGGCTGTCGTGTTACAGCTCCACCACGTCAGCTGCAGCTGTCTCTGTTCACTGCTCTTGTAGTGTATTTAACAATCAACAAGTTTGTGAGACAAGTTATGTTTTTGTGATCTACTTGAACGAGAAACACACATTTGACAATATTAGAAGGGTGTTGGATATCTGAAGTCGAAGTCTTCTGAAGCCTGTATTGTGATGATGTGTGTGTGCAGCAGGTCACGTCAGCTTCTGGCCAAAAAGCTAAACAGAGGATGGAGGATGAGGGAGAGCAGGTGGAGGTATTGTCATTATTTTGAGTTTGTTTGGCTCTTGAGTGAGAACATGTGATAAAGAAAAGACCACACTTTGTTTCCACCACAGCTGACATCTGGACAGCTCACAACAGTTCACTGGATCAGCAGGTCAACTGTGGAGCGCAACAAGGCCGCCAGCAAGGTGAGTAAGTAAAGTAATATTTCTTTTTTAAGGATTAATAAGTAAAAAGTCATTTACAGTAGGACACTTCCTGAGTGCAGAATATTTAATTGCAATTATTTTGGCTGATATTGCAATTGCAATACGATCTGTAATATCAGAGGTAGTGATCATTTTTACATCATTATTCTTATTTTGATTGAAAATCATGTTAAAATGACTATAGTGTGATTTTTTTTTTTGCAGGATGCACCAAATGAAGATGTTTTAAGTCTGTAGAATCTGATATGTAGGACAGGACATCTCTGCCTCACCACATTCAATCATTTAAGATTTTTTTTTACACTACTATGATTTGAAAACTGCAGAAAGCCATATTGCAATTCAGATAAAATTTTGATTAATTATGCAACCCTAGTACAGATTTCCCTAAATATCAACCTCTGCTCCGGTTCACACAACTGCATGCAGCATCTGTTCCTCAACATTTAAGGGAGAGACTGCATGTGTGAAAGGGACTAATGTCTCGCTGCCTCCTGCTGATCTGCATGATTTGTGCTCTTTGGAAAATGTTGATTTAGTTTCTATTGTTGCCATTTCAGTATCTGACTGCTCTGTGTTGGTTCGTCATTGTTTTTAGGACATCTTGCCAAAGGCTGCAGTTGACAGTCAGCCAGCTGGCACATTCACAGATGATGTGCTGTCCTTATAAATCAAGAAAAAGTTTATTTATTTATTTTAATAACGCTAAAAGGCACAAAAACAGTATAATTATCCAGTAATTTCGACAAAAAAGGTTTAGAAAAGTATTTTTCTTGACAACAAGGGCTGCAAGCTGATGTCGGCTTTCAACTTTGTCAAATTCACCTGCTTATTCTTCGTCAACTGATCTCTGACCCGCTTTTGTCAGAACCTCTCTGTCTCCTAAATGCCTGCGTCCTTCAGACCCCACACCTCCAGACTGTCACGCAGGATTTTTGTTAAAAAGTTTGATTCTGAAAAACCCAAGCCGAGACAGGTTCTGTTTTTCTTTTCTTCTGTTTTCAAACTGTTAAAATAAATAAATAATAAATGCTCACTATGACTAGGGGTAGGGTCCCTCCTCGCTGTGGTATGTATATTTATTTATTTACATTTTATATAACATTTAATCTCTAGGACTTTGGACTGTTAGGAGGTTTAATAGCCAAGTGTTTGATCTTTCAAAGCATATTTTCGCATCATAATTGACAAGTAACAAGTGAAACCTCCTCAAAATGTGGTTTTGTTCCAGTTGAATGTAATAATATTGGATAAAAAATTATTTTTTTGAGCATCAATATTTCAAAATCGAACAAGAACAGCACAGGAGCAGGAGTGTCAGTTATGTTTAGCACATATTATAAAAGTGAGACTTTCCATCAGCATAGCTGTGAGAGTCAAATCTCTGACAAAACAAATCAGCAGCGAGAGGATGAAACATTAAATTAAAGGCAGCAGACAATCATAATTACAACCTCTAGGAAAACATTCAGCAGCAGTCCGGGGAGGAAAGAGTGCAGCCAGAGGAAATGTTTATTAGAGAGCATCAACCATCGTGATCCAGTGAACAGCAGAGAGCCTGAATCACAGCAGAGAATAAGGTCAGATCAGGATCAAAGCCTTTAAAGCCACGATGATGATGAGATCTATAAATAGAAACATCACAAACCTGCTTCATACCATTCAGTCCAATACAATCTGAGAAAAGCCACGTTTGTGCTCACAGTAATATTCAATATCCTAAAGTGCAGGTCTGGATGGTGCTGTGAGATCTGTCTCTTAAGTAGCTGGACGCACCCCGGGGTCTCGCGTCAATGACCCTTTCAGGCTGAACTGTCCAGCTTCAATAGGAACTGGACCAAACAGGAAAATCACAGAAAAAATGTGTCAGTTAATGGCTACAAATATCTCACACTCTTACAAAGAAGGGTTCTGGAGGGGTTCTTCCTCAGGGGCTGAGGGGTCTACTCAGAACCGTTTGCTTCTGAAGAACCCTTTTCTGCAGAAAGGGTTTATGAACCCCCATGGTGTGTTCTAGATAAAAACCCTTGGAATCCCTGAAGATTGTTGAAATCCTTGAAGAACTTTCTCATCAAGGGTTTGTCAAGGTTTCATTGTACCATGACATAAAAGAGTTAGAACAAATGAAACCCCTTTGGATATAACAAGGTTTTCCGCAAAAACCCCTGAATGTGTTCCAGATAAAACCTTTGGAATATAAAATAATGTTCAGAGTCAAAGGTTACCCCAAAGAAGAAGAAGACGAGTCAAAAGTTAGAGGAGGTTCTTATTAAATACCTCTTAAAAAAGAGACAGACTAATTGACAACAAACATCATTTCTGATACTTGAAGGTTTTTAGAACTTCTGCATCACCCCCCCCCCCCCCCCCCCCCCCCCCCCCCCCCTCCCCCCCCCCCCCCCCCCATGACTCCCACAACTGCTGCTGCAATTTCATCTGCGTCCCTGAACTTTCAGAAACAAATGCACAAATATGTACAAAATGAATGCAGAGTGTGAACAGAAAACAAAAAGGATATGCACATTAGTTATTTATCATATTACATTCATCCTCTTGTGGGCTGTAGAAACATTCAGCAGGGCTGTAACTGACCCGCAGGCCGCTCGTTAAATAGACGTGCTTCAGGGTCCCTGGACCAAGATTGATGTGACAGAACGACACAGTGGGACACGGATGTTCCTCAAAGAACGACAGTGATTCACTGGAGTTGTGATGTATCTAAACAGGATATGACAGGTCCTGCTGACGACATGCTGACTGACAACGACGTGACCAAAAGATGGATTCATATTTGTAGAAGGCCAAAGACAGCAGGCAACAGAAACTTCCTAACCTGCAAGTAGCAAAGATTTCTGCCAGGAAGAGCTTTCTACCAGAAAGCACTGAAGGCTAACTACTCCCGCACTCTCAGAAATAAGGGTTCTTCATGGCGGGCTGAGGTTTTAACCAGAGCCATTTGCTTCTGAAGAACCCTTTTTTGATGAAAGGGTTTGTCAAGGGTACTTTTAAGATGAGGGGTAAGAACCCCTTTCTTCCAAATAACCTTTTCTTTTGGAAGAAAGAGTTTTTCGTGAATTGTTGAAATCCTTAAGGAACTCTTTTGTCAAGGGATTTTTATACCATAATAAAAAAGGGTTCTCAGCAGAACCTCCTGGGTGGGTTCTAGATACAACTCTTGGAATATAAAAAGGTTCTCTGGAGAACCCCTTGTGTATATTCTAGATAGAAAACTTGGAATGTAGAAAGATTACCAATAGAACTCCCGAGTATGTTCTAGATAAAACCCTTGGAATATAAACAGGTTCTCAGTGGGACCCCCGAGTGTGTTCACGATAAAACCCTGGGAATATAAAAAAGTTCTTGGTAGAAGAGATGGTTCTGGCTGGAACATATAACCCCTTTATGCGGGGTTTGAGATAAAACTCTCTGAAAGGGCTCCAAGTGGAACCTTTATAAAAGATTCTAACAAAAAACAAAAAGGGGTTCTCCTATGGGGACAAGCTGAAGAACCCTTTCTGGTTCTAGTCAGCACTTTTATTTCTAAGAGTGCATGTGCCAACATATATTTGTTTCTGGGGAAAAAACATTTGTGCAACTCTCAGTTCTTCCTCTCTCAGGCTTCAGTCCTTAAGACTCAAAACAAACTGAAACTTGATCGTTTTATATATTCCTCGTTATTTAGAGGAGTTTAGCATCATTTCTCAGATTTTGCATTAGTTTCCTGTTCGCAGCAGATATTAAAAACAACCCTGACATCCTTTATTGTGTTGTTCTCCCTCGCAGCTGCTCGGAGGGGAGTTTGAAGCCTGGGAGGAGAGACGCATCAGGCACCAGATGCTCGGATTGGTCGGACGGACGCTCCACGTTGCACAAACCTAAACAGCAGCAGCGTAAAGCAGGACGGACGGCCGGAGGATGAAGCAGCCGGAGGAGCATCCTCATCATCCGAGACAGAGACAGAGACAGAGCCAGGCGCACGTATCCCGCGGTGGAGGAAGAAAAACATCCAAATATGAGCGTGTGCGTGAGGGGATGGTGACAAATTAGACTGTCGAGGGAGATTCTGTGTGTTTCTGCAGCGGATCATCAGTCTGCAGCGCCAGACAACACGGCGCTGTTTTCTACCAGGAAACCGGGGCTGATCATGGGTTTGTCCTCTTGGTAATATTGTCTGAGCTGCAACACACCCGTCTGTAGAGGACTGTAATAACACCACCATGGGCTCCAGACTGAGCCGACAGAGCAGCCTGGACAATGAGAATTTCTCCAAAAAGCGACGCAAGCTGCTGGACGGCAGCGGGGACGGGGACAGGGGCAGCAGCCGGGGCGGAGGGGACTTTCTGTTTGCACTGATGCTCAAATCAGACAAACTGCCGGGGATGCTGCGTAGGACCAACCACAGCCCGTACATGAGGCGGGTGACGTGGATCAAAGAGATCCAGAAGCTGCTCCGTGACCGCAGGATCGAGCAGGCGACCGACGTGCTCAAATTACTGAGGAAGGTAAGCAGAGAGCTCGGCCTGAGAGGAGCTGGAGTCTGTTTGATGCTCCTGCACACAAACATCACAGAGCAACAGATGGAGGAGAAGCAGGAGCTGTTGGTGTGTGTGTGTGTGTGTGTGTGAATGCAGTTTGATATGTGTTGCACAGCCACAGGTGTTTTAACCTCCTGCACCCCTCTGAGCTCTGACACCTTCCCTCCTCACCCATCTTTTCTCCCCTGGAGGTGACTCTGCAGCCAGGGTTTGGAGGTTTACTTTTAGGGATGCACTACATGAATTTTTTTTAATCTGCTGAAAAGTATCTGCTTCTTATGGCCTATACTTATAAAATAACTGATAATTTCACATTTTTGTGTTTTAAAAAGAAGAAAGAAGTTCACCTGTAGTTGATGCACATCTGATGATAAGAATGACCAGGGAGGTTAAAAATATATTCCAATTACCTGTTAAAAAATGTAGTCAGTAATGTAATCCAAGTATCACAATATTAAAGTAATGTAACTTGATTACTCTCTGCTACTTTTGGATTACCTCAGTACCAAATATGCTGAAATTGTTCAGCCTAATATACTGTTTTATGTTGGATATAGGTTTATTATTGCTTCCTTTGTTGTGCACAGATGCACGTTTAGATTAACGGCTGTAAATACAGTCTATTGTGGCAAGTGTTTTATTTTATGCTGCAGTCTGCTGGGGAGGAAGTTTGGGGAAAAAGCAAGCAAGGAGGCTGGATAAGCTTGTGAAAAAGGCTGGCTCTGTGATCGGAGTAAGGATGGACTCTCTGGAGGAAGTTGTGGAGAGAGACACAATGAGGACGGTGGAGGCCATCCTAAACAACATGGATCATCCACTGCATAATACCTTGATGGACCAAAGAAATAATGGTGGTGGAAGGCTCCTCTCTCTTCGTTGTAGGACAGAGAGATACAGAAGCTCTTTCATACCAACTGCCATCAGACTCTATAATTCTTATACTAATAGATGAGACTACTACAGACAAATGAATTTCCCCTTGGGGAT
>JAJHUR010078500.1:0-15927 GCA_027495735.1 Lutjanus campechanus | reverse complement strand
ATGAAAGATCTACAGTGAAGATTCAGGCTAAAAACATGGTGTGAATAACATTTTTAGTCAACTTTGCATGTTGGGGCTGTAGGAGACTTGGATTACACCAGACGAGCAGTATGGAGGCATTTTATGTTTTTATTCCGTTGTTTTTATGTTTGAAAACTGGTCATCATTCACTTCCATTGTTTGGGAGATTCTGCAACACTGTTTGCCTGTGAAACTCCAGCAGTGTTTTGTGGACTAAAAAACTAAACTCAATCTTCAATAGGCATGAGAGCGAGTTGACAATCACTGAATTTTCAGTTCTGGGTGAACTATCTCTTTAATACCACATGATCCACCATCATCCTGAATCCACAGCTTGCTAACACTGTTAAAGGATGGTTTAAACCACTATTGGTATGTGGTCGGTAAGATTGACTGTATAGTCTGTCAGTCCAGCTTGGGGCTCATGTGATGACTTAGAAAAGTAAATAAAAATCAAACAATATTTGAGGGACAAAAGAGGAAAATTGGGGCCTATAGAGAATGCTTATATGCATTGTCAACTCCACAGAGTCAAGAAGCCACACCTGGTTGAGGTCCTCAAGCAGAGAGGTCTCCTCCTTCATGAAGAGTTCTCGGCTGGTGTCCGCAGCGTATTCCTGCTGCCAGAAGGAGCTGACATACACCCGAGGAGGCTCTGTGACGTTGATCAGGGGCGCCATGCTCCAGAACAGGGCCCCGTAGACCCTCATCAGGTCCTGGGTGGTGAGGCTGTCGGCCTTGTTGAGGATGAGGCGGATCTGGGACTCGCGGCCCTTCATCTGCTTAAAGAGCATCTCCAGCTCCCCGCCCACGTCCAGCTTGGTGGGGTCGAACACCAGGAAGATCAGATCAGCTCGATCGATGAACCACTGGCACACCTCGTTGTAGGGGTAACCTGTGAGTGAGGACGGAGGAGACACAATACATGAGAAGACTGCACATGGGGATTAATTTCCCAGATTCCCACATAGTTTAGTATATGCAATGGTTCAGACCACTGAGCAGGATGGGGGTGGGCAAAAACAAATCCCCCTCCCCCTCCAGGATCTGCACCCCAGCAGCCTTGCTATGGAAGTTATTTCCTTTCAGTGATGGTCACCTCTCTCCTGTTGCTTGCGGTTTTCAATGATGCCGGGCGTGTCGACGAAGGTGACCCTCTCCAGCAGCTTGTGGGGCATCTCGATGCCCACCAGCCGTTCCAGGAAGCCTTGGCCGAACTTCTCCAGGGGGGAGAAGGACCGAGAGCTGTCTGCTGCCATAACGATGCCCTCTATGGTCCGAAGCTTCTCACCGTGCATTATGACCGTGTACTCTGAGGTGGTGGGCTCGGCACCTGATGGACAGATGAGGAGGGAATGATTTAACACAATTTGTGGTGGTGGGTTTAAAAAAAAAAGGTGATACATACTGCAATCTTTTTAATAATAATAATTCATTTAAGGCAACTTGTTCCATGTATCCAAGTAAAAAGATGCACAATTACAAAGTAAAAGCAACAAGTACAAATTATAAAATATAAAAGTGCACGGAGCGTTAATAAATGTCAACAACAATGACAAACTTTGTGCTCTTTTCAGCGCAAAATAAAAAAGATAAAAATACAACAACAACAACAACAAAAAAAAAAACTTAATAAAACACTGAGTCAGTTCACTGAAAAGCTGGGAATTCAATGATTGGTCGAACTCGTGGGAAGCTACGATGATTGGTCAAATTTGTGGAAAAGCTGTGGTAATTGGACAAAATTGCAAGTTTGTGCAGAATTCACAGGGATTGGCTGAATTTGCGTTAATTGTTGTGATTATTCAGAAATAGATAATTTTGCATAATGAGTAAACTTTTGCCACTTTAGTTAATACTTTTGTCAGGACTTTTTCGACTACAACTGTTTCAACACTATAGTATTGCCACTGAAGTAAAAGTTCTGAATTCCTCTTCCACTACTAATGAAAAGTGAAATAGTGAGTAACAGGTGTATTTTGGATCTCCATCACAGGACCATAGCTGTGTCTGTTTTTTTTTGTTTTTGTTTTTTTGCGCTCTCACTGACGAGCTGTATCACAAACTTCAGTTTCATCAGTGTGCACCTGTGTAGAGTCCCTGTGAGGTGCCGTGAAGACCCAGCAGGTAGTTGATCATGGAGGACTTGCCGACGCTCCATGGTCCCAGGAACAAAACCATGGGCTTGGAGGTGATCTCACCATCTGCACAGTTTGTGACGAAGACAGACACAGAAAGAGAAGGTTTACGAAAGAAAACAACACTGAAAATCTGCTTTAGGAAAACAAAAGTGCAAAATTAGCTAAGCTTTTTACACAATGGATGCTGGATACCGCGAAGACTGTGCCTGCTATCTCACTCTCTTACTTTTATCTTGCAAGTTAGCGTTGCTGTAAATTTCCCAAAAAGAACACATTTGGATTCTTAAAGTTATCTAAAATTTGCTCTGGGAAAAATCATGTTTTAGATCCCTTTTTTAATTTTAAATACTTTAGGAAGTGTTTGTAATGTGGCTCCAGAAGAACTAAAAGTTCCTGACAGTGTGCATGTCTTTCCATTCTGCACCACAAGGGGTCCCAGAGTCACATGGCACAGTCTGAGGTCTCCACTCTGCTCCTTCGCACATAAATAATACTCCCTGCCCTCAAGCGCGATGGAACAAAGTTGTAGGGAGTCTGGCCCACACAACGTTCCCTTTAATTTTCAGCAGACAGAGTCCTTATTGTGCCTCTCAGTGTGCCTGGTTTGAATAATGTCAGGTTCTGGCTCTATTTCCTCTTAATTATGACTTTGTTTGTACTTTGTTGTTTCTGTGCAACTCCAGTTTATTAAGCTGTGTACTGCATGTACTGGATGCTGCGGTGAACTGATAAATACGGTTGAGAGCTGTGAAGTGACGTGTTTTGCTGGATTCTGTTGGATAGTAAAGGGACAGTTCACCTCCAGATCAAAAATACCTATTTTTCCTCTCACCTGTAGTGCTGTTTATCCATCTAGATTGTTTTGTGCGAACTGCAGAGTTTTTGTGATATCGGCTGTAGAGATGTCTGCCTTCTCTCCAATATAAAGGAACTAGATGCCACTCAGCTACATTTTAAAAACCAAACAGCAGCGTCTCTTTCCAGAAATCATGGCACAGTCGCTCAAGATAATCCACAGACCTTGTTGTGAGAAGTTTCATGTAGGAACTGTTTTCTTTCTACCAAGCTACACCAGAGTTATTATGAAATTTGCATTTTCCATTAGTTTTTATCTTTATTCAGTTTTTAATTTTTGTTTTCAGTTCAGTTTAGTTTTAGTTAGTTTCCAGAGTGGGTTTGCATGTTTCTGTATGCCTACCAAGTTACACCTGCCAGTCATATCGCAGAAGGGTGCATCCACTCATGGAAGAAGGGCTCGTGCTTGTGACAGCGCAGGCTGTAAACATTAGTGGCATCCTCCTTGACTAAGTTGTAACATTAGCATCACTCCTTGTTTTACTCAGAAAACGTACTGTACATTTTGTTTGTTCTTTGTTATGTGACTCAATACAGACGAGTGAAGGCGGGAGCTGCATGTGGTTGTCTTCCTTCATCCTTCTCCCTTACTACTATCCTTTATGAGCTCCTAAGAGTTTTAAATTATAATTTTTGGATTTGCACTCTTTCTTGTACTTTCTATATTCTTTTCCCTTACTTTCTTTTAATTGTATTTTTAATATGGGTTAGGGTTTTAAATGTTTTTGCATGTTCTTTTCTTTTTACATACTGTTAAATGTTCTGTCTTTATGTAAAGCACATTGAGTTGCCTATTGGTATGAAATGCGCTATATAAATAAAGATGCCTTGCCTTTATTTGAGGCCATGAGACTCACAACCATGACTGTGGATTATCTAGAGTAACCAGGTCATGATTTCTGGGTACCCGCAGGTATTTGACGCAGTGCAGGACTCTACCATCTAATTCTACTCGTACCAAACAATCTAATGGATAAATAGCCCTAGAATAAAGAAAGCAAATATATATTTTTGATTTGGGGGTGAGCTGTCCCTTCTTAGTCATAAATACACATAAAACTGTTGCTAATGTGGGCTTGTAAAGGCTTTTGAGATGTCACATTTGCCTGCATAAATTACTGTTAATGCTTATGCGCATGCTGCTAAATCCAGATGTAATCTCCAATAGGACGCTGATTTACCTGTGACCTCATGCTGCCTGAGCTCGTTGTACTTGAAGGCCTGCTCCATTGGCTTGATGGCTGTGTGGTAGATGTTCAATAGCTTCTTCATAGCAGCTAGTCAGAGAGAAAGAGAAATAATTGGGACGTAATGGTGAGAAGACATTTTGGACAAGAGTATTATTAATGTTCTCGCTACCATTACTGATTACGACAATTGCTTTGGCAGTGCATGATGAATCGCCCTCATAAAGTTTATTGAATCGAGCCGAGGTGATTAAGAGACCGGCACCGCTGCAGCACTTTGGCCTCCCCGAAATGAACCAATCTGCTTTGAGAGAACAGAGGCGCTTTCATGCCGAGGACAGGGTTACACTTTGGCTCTGATTAATCACCTGCTTCGAGACTTGTCTGCACGCTCGCACACATACACACAAGCACACGTACATACAGTACACACACACACACACCCACGCTCACACATAACAGCCCCAGGACCTAGACATCATGAAGCAATTTTCGGAATAGTTTCAGCAGAAAAGCCCCCAAAAAGTGTCTCAAACTTCCTTTCATTCACATGCAAACACATCTGTTTTTCTTTTTCATTCACAAAGTAGCTGTAAACATTCTGCCGCATTCTCATTTCAGTCGGCTTGAGGCATTCCTGCAGCAAACGTCTGAGAGGCATTTGAAACAGTGGGCACCACGGCAATGTGCAAATATCATAGAACATACAATTTTTCATCAGTAGGATGTGGCTTTTATTGTGCTGTGTGAGTGTGCGTATGCATGCATGTATTTGGCTGCATATGTCAGTGGTTCCCAACCTTATTTTCTTGAAGGACCCCTTTTCTATCATCGAACAAACTGGCGACCCCTGACTAAGTCACATATTTTATGGATATTTCATATTACATTCAGTGCAATAACAGTGCGAAACAAATGATAAACTGCACAATTAACACAAATAGTGACCCCAACAACTGCAGGAGGTTTTTAAGCAGTTTGGATCCATTTTGAGCAGTTTATTTTTTCTGTCAATATATACATCAGAGATGAGTTTTCTTGATATATTTGGGAACCTTTTGTACAATTCTCTGTCTGTATTATGTATCTTTTTTTTTCTTAACATTTATACATATTTAATAGACCTCTTTTTTGGCCATTGCTCTATCAGCTCTTGTGGTTGTGTTAACTGTGTACTTTTCTAATGCAGGACGAAGCTGTTGAGCAGAGAGTGAAGGCTCTGTGAACATGGGTTTTCAGATCTTAACAGTGCCCTTTTTTTAAAAGTTTATATTTTGCAAAAGGACTCTCGCACTCTGTCTAACTTGCAATACATCATTTATTTGCGACGTAACAAACAGCTTTTTGTTCATGAGAAGCCATCGTAAACAGGGAGTGCTCGTCTGTCCACAAACAAACATTTCCCAGCGAAAAACAAAGCTCTCTGTCTGACCGTCTCTGTTTGGGATATTGTTGTGTGTTCCAAGAACCCATTGATAATTTTGTCCCTCTTTGTTTGCATGTGGGGAATGTGATATTTTTTTTTACAACTCATATGCAGACACTAAGTTATTTGGTGAACATTTTATGATTTAATACAGTAAATATCTTACAGATTTTTCCTTTAAATAATATTTCCAGTCTTTAAAAATAACAATTTCATTCAGTTTTCTTCACAGAGTTGAGTGAAAGGCTGAGATATACTGCATATTTAAAAAAGAGTTAAAAATCAAGAATGCCTCGTAATCCCCCATGAAGCTTTGGAGACCCCTTGTGGGTGTCCGGACCCCATGTTGGGAACCAATGCTATATGTGATGGTGGGAGTGAGACTAGTCAGTAACTCTTTATTTCAATGGGTGTGCGTAAGACTGTTATGACACTGTCATAACCATGTAATGACATGTTCATGACTGTTGTTATTAAGAGTCATTTGGTCAATAATGTCATTTTTAATGTAAAGTTGACATCGTTTGAGATGTTTTGGTTATGACAACTTGACTTTGACCCACACAACGTACCCTGTCAATGTCTTTGTCAACTTGACATAATGAAACTTTGTACAAACTTTGACATGACATTATATTGTCATATGGGGTTGGTTTTGACACTGTTATAAAAGCATTTGACAGTGTAATAAAACTTGATGACATCTTTATGTCAAGTCCAAACTGTACGACTTGAGGAAAATATTCATGACACACTTATAATGCTCTAATGACGGCCAGTGTCAAAGCCAAGCACGTATAACAGTAAAATGTAATGAACACAAAGCTAAAACAGTTTCTTTAAGTTTGATAATATCAAGTTGTCATAACAGAGGCACTGACAGGCATGTGGTCATAGTTAATGTCAAGTCGTCATAAAGACATTTGTGTCTTAGTTTATGTCAAGTTGTCATAACAGACATCTCAAACAATGTCAACTTTGCCTTAAAAATGTCTAAACTGACCAAGTGACACCCAATAGTGACAACAGTCATAAACATTCCTAAATGTTCATGACAGGTGTCATGACATGGTCATGACGGTGTCATGACAGTCTTATGCACACCCCTTTAAATAAAGTGCTACCGTCTAGTGTTTCACACACTTTGTGCCCCTTCATTGAATTTGAAGTAGAGACATTCTGAGCCACAGACTATTTGAGGTCAGTCACTCTGAGATATCGTATCGTTCCTCACCTGAGAACTCGGCGGAGGGTTCAGCAGTGGCCAATCGCAGCGTGTCCTCGATGTGGGAGCGATCCCTCTGTGCCGGGCCTGCTGACGCATCTCCCTCACGTCCTGATTGGAAGAACAGACTGTTAGTAAACTGTTCATTGACTGTACATTTACTCAAGTACTGTACTTAAGTACAAATACAACATACTTGTACTTTGCTAGAGTATTGCCATTTTATGCAGCTTTGTAGTTGCACTCTGCTACAACTCAGAGGCAGATATTGTACTCTTTACTTCACTGCATTTGTCTGACAGCTTTAGTCACTGGCTACTTTTCAGATTACAGTTTTTCATACCCTTCCTGTCCAGTGAAAACCATTTATCGCCAGATGTGCTGATTTTCAATGTCTGTGATAAACTGATGGATGAATTTTCCTATTTCTTAAGCAAAATAAACTATTTAAAACTGTCTTGGCTCAGCTGAAAAATGCATCGTCACAAAGGTGAAAAGAGTCCTGTTTTTCTGAGCTCATGATGCATTGCTGTAGATTAAGTCACCCAACAGCATATAAAGTAGTTAAAATCAGCTCAACCTTAAAGGGACAGTTCAGACCCAAATCAAAAACGCATATTTTCCCTGGCCTCTAGTGCTATTTATGCATCTAGTTTTTTGTTTTTTTTTGGTGTGAGTTGCAGAGTTTTGGAGATATCAGCTGTAGAGATGTCTGCAATCTCTCCAATATAATGGGATTAAACCAAAGTACCATAAAAATTAATTTGCAAGATTTAAAAACTCTTTCCTCTTTCCAAAAATCATGCGGTTGTTACTCAAGATAATCTACACACCTTGTTGTGAGCAATTTCATGTAGGAACTAGATGAATAAATAGGTACAGACTGGGAGAAAAATATGTATTTTTGATTTTGGGGTGAACTGTCCCTTTAAACATCTACAATAAAGTAAAATGCAACATACACATTAATGCACCAGAAAATACATACATACTTTGTTAGGTTCTTTTCTTTTTTAACAGTATTTTCACTGTGTTGTCTCAGTATTTTACTGAAGCAAAGGATCTGAATACTTCTTCTGTCACTGGAAAGTCATAATGCTTATGGCCTGGAAGTCAATTTTGCAGTTTTCTATAATTAATGACAATTCAATATCTGTAAAATGAACCTCATCCTCTTATCCACTAAAGCTGTCAAAGACAGTTAGTAAAATCTCAGCTAAATGGTTTCCAGAGTTGTGAGTGGCCAGACCATCTGAGCTGAGCACAGGCCCAACTGTTATATCACGCTGTTGTCCATCCATCTGTCTATTCCTTTCCTCTGCTATTTTGGTTTGTTTATTTCTGTACCAGAGGTTGTTGCTAATTCCCCTTTAGCTACACACAGTGTCATATTCTGGGGGTTCGGCATGTCCAGGAGAGACAGAGAAGAAGAGAAGGAAGACAGAGACCTTTGCTGTCATTTCATGACACATCAAAGTTAAATGTCCAGTCAGTGAGACATTTTGGTGCCACTTTATAATAAGGCACACTTTTTATATCCAGCTTTATAAGTGGCTAGTAAATGATGTATGAATTATTTATAGGCCAGTGCACTGTAAAAATAAACCAGGATATTTGTTTTAACTTAAAAAAGTTTAGTGTCCGGGCTGCCTTAAAATTTTAGGTTGACTGAATTTGAAAAAACAAGTGGAGGTAATTTTGTAATGATAAAAAAAAAACAACTAACAACCAAACAAAGTTTCAAGTCAAACTTATATTCATTCAGTTATACATGAGAAAACATGTTCAATCGGCCTAAGTTATTAAGTTGAACCAACTTATCTTAAAGTGTAATAGTGACACACCATATATTCCATAATATACGTTGTCTTCAAACTATTTAAAGAGGGATCTCAGGTGAGTTTTAACTTTTAAACAATGCATGCTGGGAAGTCTGCTAACATGCTGATCGTGTTTCTTTAGAAACTTAATTTAATTTGATTGAACTCTGCGCATTACCTTCATTCAACTTCATTTCAAGTCATAAGTCTTTCAAGTTAGAAAAACTCATGTTTATAAATTCTGGAGTGTTCTGAAAATAAATACTTGACATTTTGATTTAAATAAACAACTTATTACCTATTAAAACTTGTTACATTAAGTCAATAAGAAAAGATTAGTTGATTCCGCTAAAGTCCTGTATTTCTACAGTGTAATTGCCCATTTGTAAGAATAATTCTTGTGTTGACAGGTTGTGAAGAATCTCCTTGGCAGGTGTTGATCCTCCTCTGAATAAGTTATTAATAGATTCATTTCAGTCCGGATGCCCTGCAGCTCATCTCCAGAAGTTAAGTGGTCAAATAGTTCATTAGACAGGTCTTGAAAATGAATTAAAGGGCTAGCTTAGAATACAAAACAAGTTGTGCTAGATGAGGATAAACACCAGCAACAGGAGGTTTGCACGATGCGGCAACATCCTTTTATAGATTTATGAATGATTTGACGATTGATAAAGCCATTAATTACAGCTGAGAATACTCAGAGTACAACTGACAAAGCATCCCTCGTTAGGAAGTAATTACAAATCCTTCAACAATATAAAGTTTCTAAATTCTTCTGGAATTAAAAAATTTTGGATGTTTTTTTTTTAATAGATTTCTTTTTTGCTTTTTCTTGTTTTTGATAGTATTTCTCATTTTTGTGCCCTGCTAATTATCTCCTTCCTGTCTTAAGAGTTATCATCTTTGCTCATTTTAATAGAAAAATTGCATTAGCATGTGTTACTCTCCTCCTTGGAATTAAGACTTCTCATTTCTGGCTTTATTTTTCCATCTCCTCTAAATAATTCATAAGAGAAAAGTTCTTAAAGGTTGTATTATCATCACAAACTGAAACTGACCCAAATCTCCCCATTTTATTGGGCTTGGGACTGGCAATGCACTAGCTTGTACATCCCCAGTGGCTGAGGAAACCTTGTCCATGGGCACTTTGACATATAGCCACGGGGCAATATTGTATGTAATCAATATACACTTGGCATGTAACTTTGCTGCCATCTCGATCAAGTCACCACTGAAAAAAATCTCATCTGTTTTTTTTAAGTGGTTATATAAAAGTTAAATGAATAGAGAAATAAAAGTCTAAAACTTAAAATGTGACATTACTCATGGTAGAAATGTACAGCAGAACTTTCCTGAACTCTGTTGAAATCATTACTGTCGATATCTGACAAATTTTCCACAACGCAATCAATAAATATGTATTAAACAACCTCTAATGGCACTGCACTGGTGTGATGAATGAAATAATGAAGTGGGATCAGAGTAAGAGATGAAGAAGACTCAGGCATCATCTTTTATAGCAGGTGTCAACACCCGGACACCAGATAATGGCATGCTTCCTTAATTACAGAGGCAGCAACTGGACGGGGACAGATTGACTGTAACAGGATCCCTCCCGCTCTACGTGTCGCTGCTGGGGCTTTCTGACAGAATGAAGGCAAGAAATCGGCCTCTGGGTTCAATTAAAAGTTTTAAGTTACCTTCTGCTGCAGCTTTGCTTTTGACATGTCAGGAGATTAACTTAAACACTTCATAAAAGATGGACTTAAAGCGATAGTTCAGACTTTTTGAGATATGGCTATATGAGGTACTTATCCATAGTCAGTATACTGAGGCTGGTTGGCACTCACTTTGGTGATCCAAAACAACCCTTTTAAACACATAATAGTCACATAATAATGAATTGAGGCAGTGGGTAGACCAGGAACTTAATCCTTGTTGGTGCAGCCCAGCCTTAGTGTATGAATCTGGCAATTTGATATGCAGATTTGTTACCAAATGAAGCTTTTGTACTCTTTAAATGTGCTGATGGTGGTTAAATGCAAATACCTTATTAACAAATATGTGATGAAGCTGGCAGGTATGAATGCTGATGATGGAGAAGACAAAGTAAGCCATGAGATCTGAGCCTCAACAGTACAGATAAATGTGGGATCACTATTTGGCAAGAAACAGGCCACTGTTGTCCTTTTACAGCCTAATTAATAACCTAATTATGAAGCATTTATAAACCATTTACAACGTTAGTTTTATTGTAAAGTGTTTTTTAGGTGGGCCTCTTTTTATGTCATAAAAACACATTTTGTTGCTGACCCTGTCTACAGCAGTACATTCCTACACCAGTTCTCCTGCTGCTTCTCCAAACTGGGGGTTTGTGGACCACCATCAGCTGTAGCTAATACACTGACTGTGGAGAAGTACTTCATACAACCACACTTCAAATGATCCGAACCATCTCTTTAAAGCATCCTGCACACACAAATGGAGTTATCGTTTTGTACCTTTGGTTGGAGACTGTGCGGGCTCCTCTGCAGTCACCTCCTCCACTGTCACCTCCTCGACAACAACAGGTGCCTCCTCCACTACAGGAACCTCCTCCACTACAGGTGCCTCCTCCACCACAGGAACCTCCTCCACTACAGGTGCCTCCTCCACTACAGGAGCCTCCTCCACCACAGGTGCCTCCTCCACCACAGGTGCCTCCTCCACCACAGGAACCTCCTCCACTACAGGTGCCTCCTCCACCACAGGAGCCTCCTCCACTATGGTTTCCACTGGTTCCTCTTCCACAGCCACATCCTCTACAGGTTCTGGTGTGACCTCCTCCACCACAGGCTCTGGTTCAACCTCAGGGGTGACCTCTGGTTCTGGTTCAGGCTCTGGAATCTCCTCCGGCTCTGAGATGACTTCAGGCTCAGGCTCTGCAACCACTTCGGGCTCCGGCTCTGCAGTCACCTCTGGTTCTGGTTCAGGCTCTGCAATCACCTCTGCTTCAGGCTCAGGTTCTGCTGTGACCTCTGGCTCTGTTTCCTTGGGTTCAGAGTCTGTTTGAAGTTCTGCTTCTGGTTCAGATTCAGCCACTGGAACCTCCTCAGAGATGGCATCTTCCTCCTCTACAGCCTCCGCAGTTTCCTCCTCAGCTGCTGCCTCTGTATCTTCCTGCATGTCTTCACCTACAACTGGTTCTTCAGCTTCAGCAGCAGCTTCTTCTTCTTCTGCCACTTCTTCCTGAGGTTCAGTCACTTCCTCTTCCTCATGGGATAACTCCTCTGCTTCCTCACCCCCTTCCTCTGTTTTCTCCTCCTCTTCAGATGATTCAACCTCCTCAGCTACTTCCTCCACTGACTCCCCTTCAGGCTCCTCCTCAGATGCAACCTCCTCCTCTTCTTCTACCTCTTCCTGGGAGGTTGCCTCCTCCAGCTCTTTTTCTCCATCGCTTGTTACCTCCTCAGTGGAAGCGTCCTCCTCCTCAGGGGCTGCTTCCTCCTCATCCTCATCCTCATGCTCCAAGGTGGGAGCTGGCTCTTCCTCAGTCTCTAAAGCTGATGGGGGTTTGGCGCAGGGCTGGCACATGGCCCTCTCCGGGGCCGGCGTGTCGTTAGAGGAGCTCTGGCTGGGGTGCTCCTCCGTTGTGTCACATCCGCAGGAGAAGAGGTCTCCCTCTGGCTGCTGGAGCTGCAGACGCACCAGAGGCTCCTCATCGTGGATGGAGGGCCCTGCCAGGAGATCTAAGAGAAAGAAATCAGTGATAAGTTCAGGTGTAAAGAGATAGATACACGGCAAAAAAAAAAGAAAAAAAAAAGAAGGAATTTCAGGAAAGTAAAAAAAGCCTTGTTTCCCTTGTTTCTGGGAAATAAGTCTTATTTTTTTGTCTAAAATGAAAAATGATCTTGTCAAGCATGTTTTGTGTTTTTGAAAATAAATCTAACTTTGTCTTAATAAGATATCTTAACACAGTGGTCCCCAAACTTTTTCTGGCATGGCCCCCCTTTCAGAAGCCGAAAAATATTCGTTTATCAATCATTAATAATTTTTTGCACTGGAACTGCTAAAAAAAACAATGCAAAAGTTGAATTTGAGTGAAATAAAGGTAAGCAGGATAGAATCAGCAAACTCTTGCTTATTTCCCCTACATAGATCATATTATCATATTCATTCAACTTTGTTTCACTCTTTATTTCTTCCCTGGTCTTCAGCATCCCCCTCCCCCCCAACTGTCTTAATATACAGCTAATATTGCGCTATAACGAGCTAAAACATAGCTTTATCATAGTCCAACAGAGGAACAAGATTGTTTGACCATTTCCTCATCTTCTCAATTTAAGAATCTTATGAAATAACACCAATCAAAGTTTGAATGAATCTATTTTTGTTCATTGTCAATGAGTGGACTCTGTGGAGAACAGAACCTGCTGCTTCACATTTCACATTATTAAGAGAAACAAGGTCTGGTCTACATAACATGCATACAGCAAAATACAAATGGCTGTGCTGAACACAAACTGCATGGCTCGTTAACACCCATTTGAAAAACGTATGACAGACAGCAGAGCTCATAGAGTCTCTGGGGACATATTCACAGTGCAGCGATGCATTTGGTTGAGTGATGCAGACAGATCCCGCAAACATCATCGTTGTCAGATATGATCAATTTAAGATGATATCATATGGCCATTTGACACAATCAGTCACAGAAGAAGCTGCCAGCCCTTCTTTTCTGCTTTTAGCCACAAAAGAAAAACACAATGGCATGTGTGTTGTCTGTTCTTTTCTCTGAAATCCAAAATGCTTCCAAACTGCTGATTTGGTCCAGAGAGGGGAGTAAATATCCACATTGTGTTTTGTTTGGCACTGAGGCAGAAACAGTGACACAAGAGAATTTCAAAATAAAGGCATATCTTTTTCAAAATATTTTTTATGCCTTTATTTGATAGGACAGCTGAAGATATGGCAGCGAAGGGGGAAAGAGAGTTAAGGGGTGAAGTGCAGCAAAGGGCTGCAGGCAGGAATCAAACCCATGGCTTTGAAGACACTTTAACTAATGACAAAGCAAAAATGAAGAGGGAGAATGGGACAATGGGAGAATGTTCACACATTGCTCATAAGAATGAGGACTATTGCTATGTTGATTGACAGTAAGATGGACCTTATAGACGCTTATAGGAGTAATATGTAGCAATTGCATGTGCACAAATGAGTACAGCAGTCCAAATAGCAACTTGGAACCCTAGACAGTATATCAGATGGTTGAAATCCTATTCAATATATGATCTACAGCTAAAGCAAGTTGTTTCCTACTGTCCCCTCTTCCCCAGGAAGCTCCGGCAGGCTGCAGGAACACAGCAGGAGCACAACAAGACATGCACAACATTGTAAATTGACGATTTTAACAGTCTTACACTGTAAGTTGATCAGCTGTTTATAACTGTTGATTTATCCTGAAAACAAAAGCCCACTGCTCTGAAAATACACACTCTGGAGCTGGAATTCAGTGACTGCCTGTCTCACTGCCTACCAGACTCCATTAACATATTGCTCAATTTAACCGTTATAAACATCTAATCCTTCTACAAAATTATAGGACAAGAAGATGATTTTCTTAAAACTCATAAACAGACACCTCCTCATTCAGCAAACATTCTGCATGAATTTGAACTCTAATAAATGTGAAACTGGCAAACAAAAACAGTTATTACAGCCCAGAATAGAAACGTCAAAGGTTGACACCGCAGCTGTAGCACTGCTGTTACAGACACTAGTATATTCACTTGCATGTTTCCTTGATCTATGATGACATATCATGGTCATTTTATGATAAAATACAGTAAACATATTACATTTCTCCTTTAAACGGTGAGTGGGTAGCCAGCATTCAGCTTGGATTGACATGGTTAAAGTCAGGGCGTTGTTTAGCTCAGAGGAAGTATTTTAATTTTAATAACTACAGGAGTTGCAAGAGTGTTGATGCTTGAAGTGACTGAAATGTTTTCTTCAAAACAAATCCATAAAATGCACTTCTGACCAATCAGACTGCACGGTGTAAACTAGCAGGACATGTGCAGACCAGTCACCTTTGTTAGTTACGTCAGTGCTCGACCAGTGCTCAGTCACTGTACGAGAACAGAGCAGATCAGATGTCCAGCACCTCGCAGATCGAAGACTCAGATTTCAGCTCCTTGAATGGCGACTCCAAAGCACGGACTATTTGAGGCCGACGTGCAGTGGACAGTTGTGTAGAGTGTCTAAAAGAAGACAGCTGAGTGGACACTGTGGGCTGGAATGTATTTATTATCATTGTGTAAAGTTATCACTGCTGCCATGTTTTAATCTAATTTATGGGAATTTCCACAAAACATTTCTGCGATCTTACCACATAAACAGTCACATAACTGCTTTTCTTTTTTTTACTTGCCAAAACACTCAAAAAATACTGGCAAATGAGTGAATTTGGGTTCGATCTTTTGCAAACATGTAATCTTAGTCTCCTCTGTTTTCTCTATTTCAAAGCAATTTCAATATTTCAAAATACAATGTCCTCAAAATAAAGAAAACATACTTGAATTTATCTGTTTTAAGTTGCTCAAGCTGTACAGACACAACGAAACCCAAACTAAATTCAAATCTGTAAGCTTGACCGGTATGAAGGCTGATACAGATGTGTTTGCCTGACAAAATAACTTGTACAAATATGTTTGCCTTACATTCAGAATACTTGTTGTCTGTTGTCAGGGTTGTCTGTAAAAT
Organism: Lutjanus campechanus; assembly: GCA_027495735.1. NCBI lineage: Eukaryota > Metazoa > Chordata > Actinopteri > Lutjaniformes > Lutjanidae > Lutjanus > Lutjanus campechanus. The sequence goes on along the minus strand of JAJHUR010078500.1, from coordinate 508 downwards.
GATCAGTTCAAATACGGGTGGAAACACCAGATTTTTTTTTACTCTGTCTGTACACTTTGTTCAGACTCTGAGATAATAAAACGGTTGCATTGATGCTGAAAATCTGTGTAGGCTTATGTTTTTTTTTTTTTACACAGATGATTGATCAGGACGAAATAAGGGAATTGACAAAGAACCGTATTGATAAGCGGAATCGATAATTGGCACTGGTACCAACAAATCTTATCAATTCCCATCACTGGGGCATCCATTTCTCTTTTTTGTTATATTCTGTCGTACATGTTTGCACTTCTTATCTAAGTATAAATATCTCTGCATTTATATTTTCCTGAACTAGTGGAAGGTGATTATATCATGTGCATAATCATAAGCAGAAGTGGCAAAAGTGTGCACATTTTTACTCAAGTATAAGTACAGATGTAAAAAAAAAAATAAAAAAAAAAAGGGAAAATGTAGAAGTACTGATTCAACATCTTTACTCAAGTTAAAGTCAAAAAGTACAGGCTCT
>JAJHUR010078499.1:0-18851 GCA_027495735.1 Lutjanus campechanus | reverse complement strand
CAGTTAATTCCCTCCTGTGCTTTTCTCCTCTTTTTGAAAAACACTGTACTGGTTGTGTTCTGTATTTTAAGATGTGCTTTTTTTAAACTCTCATTTTCTTTCATATCTCCCCCCACACACCTCACTCTGTGCAGAGGCTGTCGTGGGAATGTTCCTGACCATGGCTGGCATCACTCTGTGTGTTATAAGCTCCATTGATGACAAAGACACTGGGAGGCAGCAGAATATGACGCAGGTCGTATACTAACAGAGACCAGGATTAAAGCAGATTCTCCTGCACCTTAAAGTGAATCCTCAGTGGGGGGAAGAAGAGAAGGCCAAAGCAGAGCTGGAGCAGGACCACAGGGGGCAATTTAGATTCAGGCAGCGACTGCTTTAGAGCAACGGTTGTGGTGGGGGAATTGCGCCTAAATGAACTCAGCGTGAGCTTGAAAAGACCTGTCCAGAAACTCTCAGACCAAGCTGGAGGGGGGAAGTGGGTTCACGCAGGGTTCACCTCAAGGCTAGACTAGATTTATGGTGCTTGCATAGAAGTCACTGGTTGTTAACTTTGACTTTTAAGCACTCTGCTGCCCCGCCATGTGACTGGCATCTGCATAAATGCTATAGAGACCACATACAAATAAGGCTGGGGGTTTGAAATGGACCAATTAGATCTAACCTCCTGGTTTAACGGGGACAGTTTACTGTGGCTGCCTTCTGTCCGCTGTGGGAAGAGCGGGACACAGGAGAGGACAAATTGCTGTTCAGCTCGAGCATAAAGCCATTTTTCAAACTTATTTTCTTCCCCTGCTGCCCCGTGTCCACAATGTATGACTGAGGTAGATATACCACTGTGATTTTCTCAAGTTCTTTTTGAAACAGGAGTAACAAGGACTCAGCTGTTAACAGTGAGTGGCCTTGTACGCTCTGTAAACAACACAGACTTCAGAAATAACAGTATTGTATATAGCAATATATATTTTTATTCTCACAGTATTTAATTGACACAAAACAATGTACAGATGACTTTGTGCTTGTTGCATCTATCCAGCTTGTGATGCGACTGATATTTTATTAATAAATTCTTGGCAAAACAAAACTCTGTATGATCTCAATCATTGATTCCTGCAAATCAAAATACATTCAGGCTTGAAAGGTTCCAAAATATTGTGTTTAATGTACATATTCTATAGGTACGAAAGAGTATTCGGACATGAGAACGGAAATTAAATGAGAGGAGGAAGAATTTTTATTTTGCATTTTGAAAATTAAATCATGGAGAAGAAAGTACTTCTCAAAGTATAAAGTAAATTAATAAATAAATCTTGTACAGAAAGTTTGAATTTATTCTCAACATTTCGACTTTATTTTAGACATTTTGACTTTTGCATTTTGAGAGTAAAGTTTAAATGTCAAGAATAAAGCTTAAGTACATTTCGAGAATAAGGTTTTTATTCTCAACATTTCAATACTGTACCTTAGAAAGTCAAAATGTCAAGAATTAAGTTGAAAAACTTTTCCACGTATAACATCAAAATGGTATTTTAAGTTTATTTTCAACATTTACATTCAACTTTTTTGTTAAAATGTAAATGAAAAGAACAAATAAATAAATCTTCCTCTGATATATTTTTTGTCTTGCCCTCATACAGAAGGTTCAACTTTATTCTCAACATTTCAACTTTTTGGATTTTGAGAATAAAGTTGAAATACATTTTCAAGAATAAAGTCAAAATGGCATTTCAACCTTGTTCTTGACATCTCAATTATATTCTTAAAATGAAGAAAGTAACATCTTTACCGACTTTTTTGCACTTTGAGAATGAAGTTGAAATGTTGAAAAAGTCAAATAGTTGAGAATAAGCTTAAAAAGGTATTTCACTTTATTTTCAACATTTTGCATTTTGAGAATAAAGTTGAAATGCATCAAGAATAAAATCGAAAAGTAATTATAACTTTATTCTCAACATTTTGACTCAGTTCTTAAAATTTTAAAAAAATCTTCCTCCTCTCGTTTTTTATGTCCTAATAGTCTTACACACAAATTGCATCATTGAATCTCTGCATCAGAATTAAAGAACAGGGAAGACACAGTATCATAAACAACTGAACAATACATCAAACACCACGTTTGGTCAGCATATGGTGTCAGAAAAGTTTTGACTGACTTTATGGAGTTATTGTTGCTGTGGATTGCAGTGCATTGTACTAGAGCTGTGTGTCCATCTCCTGTAGTGTTTGTTCTGATTTTATCTGGGCTTCCTCACATTTTTGACTCTTCCAACATAAATGAATGTTGTCACTTCTTGGCTCATCACCACAGCTAAAGTTCTACCAATTTAATCAAACATTCATTTCGCCATGCGCAGTAATCGCTGCCTGTGGCTGCAGTCAAACTGTTATGACGTGACCTCCTCCTGATGATGGTTTTGTTCTGCCGTAATCAATGGGGCGTCCTGTGGGCTCTCCTGTTAGAGCAAATTAATAAAAGAGCGTAGAAGAAAAAGCAATTAAACAGAGTTTCATTGTGTCTGGTTATGGTGATGCCAACAGGAATTGTCATGCACTTTTTTAAGATGTGTGGTGGGCAAACCTGCCTTTTCTTCCCTGTTTTTTCCCTGAGAGGTGGATGACGAAGGCCTCGACTTTGAGTACGTCTGATTCTGCTCCGGCTCCTTTAGAAAGAGCAGACACATTGATTGCAGACCACATTTTTGTAGCACTGGCTGGAAGCTGTTACAAAATGTTCTAGCAGTTGTCTGTGTGTGTACTGTACCAGTATTTCAGCAGCAGAGTTTTCTGTCTGTTTCACACCACCTTCTTCAGCCTTGTACAGGACAAAAATATTATATTCTGAACCCATTTATACACCAAAAGTGAAGTGAACCTTTTTAATAGGACACGTGTATTATGATTATATAAAAGTTACAACCCACTCAGACATACTGTACCTGCTTTCCATTGTGTTTGTGTAGGTGTTCTGCCTCATTGTGCTGCTCCCTCTTGATAATTTGTGCATGTCTCTTGAGAAAAACACAGCATCACATGTGTTTGTGCCAGAGAAATACATAAGGGGAGGAAACACTGAATGTTTGTGTATTACGCATAGAACAAGACTTTCCGGACTGGTTTGGGTCAGTTGTTAAAAGATGAGCTGGTTAACATTTTTTCTTTTCCATTTTCAGATAAAAAATACAGATGAGTGACACATTAAAGGGAAAACCTGAATAATTTAGGGGGTAAACACAACAAAGGCAGTTATTAACAAAAATAATATAATCAACTTGCATAATAAACTAATAACTAATTTACTGTATATCTAACTTATTTAACAACTTTCAAAACAAATTTATAAAGTGCCTTACATGGGAAAAGCAAAATTACAATTCAGCAGTTATTTAAAATCAGATACATAAAATGTAACAAAATAAAATAACTATTAAAATAAGAGAAAACAGATAAATCAACATCATAAAGAAAAATATTGTAAAACATGTTACCGATTATGCAAGTAACATTTTTTTTTAATGCTGATGCTTCCATAGAAATCACAAGGGATTAGGGATGTTAATGATTAATCATTAATTGATAAATAAGAATTTAACCGGTTAAAAATGTATTCATTGATAATTAATCAATAGTCTAGAAATGGCAGTTATTGCCCCTCATTTGATATTGTTTTGTCTGGTTAAGGTTTTTTTTTAATAAGAAAAACTTGATAGATTATTTAGCAATTAATTTGCAAACCTTCAAGGCCCTGTTTTAAAAAGTATGATAATTAAGTAAATTATTTGCTACATTATGGCCTTTACAGTCTCCAGATCTGTGGTTTGATGTGTTAGACAGCATCAACTACCATCAAAACGATGAATGAGTAAATATCTATGTTCATACTTTCAGTCAAGAGACCAAAACTGTTCTTGTGGCTCATGCTGGAAAAACACCTTACAAAGACCCTTTTTTTTTGCTTTTCCTTTAATTTGTCACCCTTCTGTATGCCACATATTCAACATTCATTATTAAATGTTCAACTGTGTAGACTATAATCAACTAAAGAACACTATAATGCAAATGAATCCTGACATCCATCCATCCTGACAATAAAAGAATACCTGCACTGTACATGAGAGTGAATGAAAGTGAAAGACTGTGTTTTTTCCCATTTCATCACTTAGATAAGTAGCCAACAGATTCACAGGGGACATGAAGACAAAAATGTTTAATTCATGCCTACCTGCTGTGTGTTGTGCAGAGGATCATTTTGGTTGTTTGGTTCCTCATCCTCCACTATTTCTGCAACTCTCTTTAGATAGAAGATGACAGATTTAGATTTAGCTCTGGTCCAAACATTTGTCATTGTTATTTACCTACTTCAGTGATAAAGCTTCATACTATTCAGTTATGCAGACACTGAGAGGACTGTACCTGATCAACAGGAAGATCTGTAACTGTGTTTTCATCCTCATGCACCTCCTCAGCTCCTCGTACCTCCTCTCTTCTCTTACGTCTTACTGTTTTAAACACACTGGGCGGAACTGTGATAAACAGACATCAAAAAGCTGCTGCTGTTATGATGATTAACACACGATTAATTAAACTCACTGTGAACGTGAGGGAGTTAGATTTAAAATGAGAAATATACAGGTGGGGTTACTAACCAGATCCATTGCTGAGAGGTGGTCTCGGCTGTCGTCTGTTGCTGTTGCGGATCTTGACTGGCCTGGCGAAGAACGCAGAGGTCTCATCTGGTCCCTGTCCTCTCCTGCTCCTCTGCTGTGTGGCCGCTGGGGCTTCATCTCCTGTCGACTTCACCCTGCGACCATCGGACTGAAATTCATGTGATACAGCTGAATAGATATAATGACCAGCCATGACAGCTTATGACATTGTTTTCCCCTTTTGACTCTGTCTGTGAAATCTGTATCTCAGCACCAAACCATCCACCCAACTCCCCCAACAGTCTCTCTTGTCAGCTGCCTGCGTGAAATAAAAACATGGACGTCATCAAACCTACTCAAACTCAACAGTAACAAAACAGAGCTCATGGCTCAAGGCCCTACTCTGGAAGGTTAGAGATCTCCATCTCACTGTGGACGGCTGTTCTATCCGTCCGTCTCCAGAGGTCTGCAAACTGGGTGTCATTTTGGACTCCACCCTCTTTCCAGTCTCACATCAAATCCATCACTGAATCTGCTTTCTACCACCTTAAAGACGTTTCCGATTCCGTGGCTGAGACCTTCATTCATGCCTTCATCACCTCCCATCTGGACTTTTGCAATGGAGTCCTGTCTGAGGTACCCAGCGAGGCCCTGGACAGGTCCCAGTATGCGCAGAACTCAGGGTTCTCACCTGCACCAACCCCTGGCAGCACATCACCCCCACCCTCATCCAACTTCACTGGGTTCCAGTCAAGTCCCATATCCACCACAAAGTCCTCCTCCTCACCTACAAGTCCCTCCATGGTCTTTGCCCCCCAGTACCTGTCTGCCCTCCTCCACCCCTACATCCCATCCAAGAACCAATGATTGCTCTCCAACCCCCACACCAGCCTGCAAATTGTAGGTGACAGAGCATTCAGTGTGGCAGCCCCCACATACTTTTATACATTTTTACATACTATTTATATATCTATTCCTATAATTTTTATATACTAATATATAGTATTCTTGAATGTGAGCAACTGTAAGACAATCAAATAAAGTGAATCAATAAAGTATTTGTGATCTCTTCTGAGTACTTTGGAGGGTGCTCAATATTTCTGTGAACAAATTTTATCCATGTGATAGGGTCACAGTTGTGTAAGATGCTGACAACAAACTTTACAGGTGTGTAGCCCTGTTAAATAAAGGCTAAAAGCCCAAAATATGATCTTAAGAGACAAAAAAAAGAAGGCAGAGTTCGAAGATGGGTGTGGTTCGAGTACTGAGGACTCATGTAATAATGTAACAATGACTACTGAGTACCCATGTTGACGTGTGTCGTGGCTGGTGTGATCCCATTACAAGATGGTTTGTCTCACTGGTGTATTGAATGTGTTAGGCACCACACAGCAAACAAATTAACAGTCCCAATATAGCCCTTGTAGTGTGAGGACAAGACAGTGTAGGACTGTTTTTTTTTTGTTTTTTTTTACCTCTGGGGAGTCGAGGAGAGCTGAGTCGCTGTACTGGTCTTCTGGACCGCTTCCTGCTTTCCTGTTCTAAGAGAAACACACAAGACGCTTATAGACAGCCGTCACTCAGACCTGACATGTTGGAAATAAACTGTAGGCTGCAGAGTAATGATTTAAGACTGTTTTAAGACATGAACGTAAGGAAATTACACCATTAACTGAAGTTACCTCATTTCTCCTTAGCCTTCTCTTTCCTGGGTAATATCTACAAAATATTACAAGAAAACACTTGAAGTGATAAAAAGATAAAAGTGCACAGAAATGTTTTGTTCATCTTCTCTCACGTCTGAGTCACTATTTATTTTAGAGAGCAGAACAGCCAGCACAGATGTACATAAACACACACGCTCACAGAGGACCTTGCATAACAATACCTCTCTGTAGCTTTTGAAACCAACAGCTCCACATATGGAAGTTTCTTGAACCTCTCGGTTCCCACGGCAACATAGTAGTGGCCAGTCTCCAGCTCCACAGCTGAGGACACAGTCACTCCTTCCAGAGAGCACAGCCTAACGAAACACAGGGGTCATATTATATTCACTGGCTTTCTCTCTCTCTTTATATTCTACAGAGTGTATGTACTGTATATGTAGGTGACTGTCTGTCAGTGTCACTGACCTGCGCACTGCACCCGTTCGTAAGCTGACCTTCTCTGTGACCAGACTCAGGATCTGCTCCAGGTCCTGCCGCATGCTCCGAGGAATGATGAATCGGAACGGTGGACACAAGAGATCTCCATTACGGAAAACACTGAACAGAAAGAATCACAAGGGTCACATTTTAAAAAAGATTTCTAAAATAAAATTCTGTCTTAAATAATACTTTAGTAATACATGCCCACATGTAAACTAACAGTTATTGGTCAATGTATTTTTTCATCTGTTTTCAAGGTTGGGAACGTGCTTAAATTTGAATTAACTCATTTGAAAAATGCTTGATTTCAACCTAATGTGGTGTTTTAGCTACACAATCACTCCTGTGCACCAAAAATCTTTTATATTTTACATTCCCCTCATCATATTTGTCATGCATAGCTAAATCAGTCCTCTGTTGATCCCTTACTCTTGAAAATAGCAACCATTAAACAATCAGTCAAATCAAAGACAGTATGAAAAGCTGGTAAAATAAACAAAGTGACAATCTACATTGATTGCTGTGGGTATAACGGAATTTGCATTTGTATTCATGGTAACAATTTAGATGTGATTATAAAGGCTTCAAGAGTGATGGAATTTTTGGTTTAGGTGCCTTGAAAGTACTTGAAAAGTCCAAGTTAATCCACATTATGTGGAGAAATACATTCTAAAGTTCAGCCAAAGCAATGAGATTTCAGCAGTCTAGACAAATCAAGAAAGTTTCCAAAGTTAGTCTTTTATTTGCATAATTCCTACCTTTTGTCTCCCTGGACAGTGTTTCTTTGCTCTACAGCCATGCTAGTGGCTGTGTGAGGCTGTACTTGAAATGTAAAACCATCTTACTTTGCCATGTTTGTATGGTAACATTTGCAAATATTCTCCCATCCTCTGGGATCCATCACTGTCTGTATGAAAACCTTTGTTAATAGTTTTGACGTGATGAAAAAAAAAAAAAGATTCCGTAAGTTATAATGAGAAACTTTCTCAAAATAAAGACGTACTATCTCAAAATAACACCTCTTTACCTCAAAATGATGAGAAACTTTCTCATAATAGACATTATTTTGAGAGTTTCTCATTATTTGAGATAATAAAGTCGTTATTTAGAGATATTGACTCATTATTTTGGGATATTTTTTCATTCTAATTACTTACAGGCTCTTTTTTTCCATCACACTGGCGTTAATGGGCTCTCACAATAGTGCTACAGGAAAAATCAAGATGATCATCAAAGTCAGCAGTATTTATCCTCTGAGGACCTTAAATGTCAAATTTCATGGCAATCTGTCCTGTAGTTGAAGTACTCCAGTCTGGACCATGACTGGCCAACTGACATTTCCATCCTTATCACACTGGCATAAGCTAGCTAGTTTTTTAGCTAGCATAGCTAAAAAGGGCTAAAAACACAGGAAAATTGAAAGATACCTATTTGATTTACCAAATCAGACTGCTGAGGCCTCATATAACATTTGGCTGAACTCTAAAATGCACCAATGTACCAAACTCTACTCGGGGTAATTATGATTGTGTGTTTGAATGCAGCATGTCCAACTCACTGTAAAATGCAGGGTATAGGTATAAACCTCCTCCATTTGGCTGAAACATTTAACCTCTGGGTTACTTTGGCCTGCAGAAGACATTCAGAAAATCAGGTTCATGGCACTGCAAAACATCATAATGTTTTCATTTTCTCAGCAATATTGAAAATTCCCACATCGGTTTTACGTCATCCACGTCCTTCACGTCAATTACAGAGCACGTCCATCACAGCTAAATCAGTAATTCCAGAAGTGTAATGACCGACTAACTATTCTGCTCATGTCAGGCTCGAGTGCTGCAGCCATGGAAACTAACATCACTCCAAGACTTCTCCGGTGGTACATTCACACGCCGTGTCTGATCTGAGGGCGCCTCTCAAAACTGTTACCCATGTTGACCAATATCAATGAAATCTGGAGCCAGTGTCCGTGCCTCTGATAACATAGCTGGACTAAATCAATCAACTCAGAACAAACCAGACATTGATAATGTCCCTTTATTGTTTTTCCTTTAAAGTGGCAGGCATTTAATGCATTTACAGCAGAGAAAGGAGGCGTGGGGCTGTGAATAAGGGCATTAGGCCTGCCCAGACATGCACATAGCCCTGATAACACTGTGTGAAAGCATAAGTCTTTGTTTCACCAGCGGGATCAAACACAACTCACAGACGGGCACACTTCCTGCATTGCTCCACAGCAACCACAACACAGGCATGTGAGACTTTAAAACCAAAGACTCGGCTTTCCAAATGGCAGACACCCAAGGCACACACAGTTACTCTCCACTCCTTTTTATGTTTTTCAGAAAAGTAACACTGATGGATTCAGACTGAGAGAGAGCACTCTCAGCTTCTGAAAACCAAGCGGTCATCTCTGCCAGCTGGTCAGAATACAAAGCCAGCACTTGTCAGCATGAGTGGCTCTGTGTGTGTGTACTTGTGTGTGACATCAATTTTGTGTGAACGTTAAGGGAGCTTCTGCCTGCATATTAGTATCATCATTATCACCACCATGCCCTGTTCAGTAATGAGACTGCCAAAATGAAAATAAACAAATGACTCGATAGATAAATTAATATGCCATTAAATGCAACAAAAAATATTAAAAATGAACGTAGGTCTGGTGTTGTCAGTGAGATTTGTAGAGCAGTGGTGTGTGCTTCTGATTTTTTTGAGTTGTACAGTCTGTCAGTCTGCATTCTGGTGTTGTCTGCAGGCTGTGGGTCAAAGCTCTGCATATAGGCATTAATCAAGTTGATATGTCTATCTGATCTCTGATATTGATCAACCAAGAGGCAAAATGCTGACCCCATGACAGACCCCTCATTTGTGTAATGAGGCAGTAATGCATAAAGAAATGTAAAAAGAAAATCCAGAAATAAATAAGGTTGGGGGAAATAAATAGAGTGAAAATTCTAAGTGAAATAACAGAAATAAATGCATAGATAAAATATTTAAAATTGAATAAATAAATTGATAAATTAAATAGAAAACTGAATGGCAAGTAAATACATAGGAACTTAATACAAAGGTAAAGAAATATAGAAGGAAAATAAAAAAGAAATACAGATTTATTCAGACTGACAAATACCGCTCTCTTAAAACCAACCAAACCTAGGCGAAAAGAGGCGAAATCAGCCATTTTACCTCTATTTATTTAGTCATTTACTTTTGACTTTGGCAGTTTCAGGGCTCCCTGATGCCCTCCCTGCCTTTCAATGCAATTAAAAGTTTCAATTCAAATAGCTACGGAGAAAAGAGTTGGGTTCAGATTCATTCAGAGAAATTTTCTTGATGAAAACGATCACAACCTCTGATTCACTGCTCTGACAATATCCAGCTGTAATTATTGAATCTAATGTCGCACGAGGCCACCCTGCGTGGCCTTAGTGACTGCTTTATGGACACCACAATTATTAGCCCATTGTTTCGGTAATTTGCATGCCAACCACTGACATCAATGGGACGGTAAGCCCAAAGGGTGACCCATGCACACACACACACACACTAATCTAAGAAATGCTAACATTAGAATGTGTCGTCATAATTATAAGCAAATATGAGCTTGTCTTGGTTCATGTAAAATCCTGCAGTCATTTTCCTGTTTGATTTGGCAGCAGCTCAAATGGACAAACTTGATATGAGTACAAAGAGGCCTGGTGGTGCATTCCTCCTGGTTAGACTGCGATTAATGAGTGATCAAGTGTGCAAGTAAGCTGTTCACATGACAAAATGAAAGCCTACCTCGGTTTCTTCACGGGCAGCGGGCAGCTTTTTAATTCCTGTGTTCAGGTAACTGTGCATAACAACAATATGACAACAAAAGGTATGTTAGGATTCATTTTAAATGGATTTACTATCATTTTAGAGATGGAAAGCCTCCTTTCAGAGCAACTGTACATTAAAGGGATAGTTCAAATGATTTGAAATGGGTTTGTGTAAAGTCCTTATAGATAGTCAATGTATGGCAGTCAGCATGCCCCCACTTTGAAGAAGCAGATACGAGCGCCAGAACAAAACAGAACAGAACAGAACAGAACAGAAGCTAAACAATGAACCGCTGTGGATGGGGTCAGCAACAAAAGATATTTTAGCTAAATAAAAAAGGTCCACCTTAAAAATTCATGATCTTTTTCCAATTGAAAACTGCAGTTATAAGAGTCAAATATCGCTCTCTCAAAACCAACCTAACTTCATACTGCTGCCTCAATCTGTTTGTTTGTGTTTGTTTTATTGTGTGACTTTGGTGTATCCGAACTATCCTTTTAAAACACCAAATTCACACAATACCACAAACTAACAGATCAAGACAGTGGTAGACCAGCAACTCCCTTAAAGTGTGAGGCAAAGTTACTGAATTCACCTATGGAGTTTGGTTGGTTTGCAGGAAACATAATTTGGATTGTATAATGGTGGATTCCCATCAGAAAAGGCTGTCAGGCAGCAAAGTAAAGCTGTAAAAATATTCTAAATATAGCACACTTAAACTGATATTGATTTTTTAAGTGTCTAAAATATATTTTGCTACTGACCCTGTCCACAGCAATACAATGCTTAGATTTCTGCACTGGTTGACCTGTTGCTTCTCCAAACTGGGGGCGTCCCAACCACTGCAGGTAATACACTGAATATAAATACCTCATACAACCCCACTTCAAATAATCCAAACTATCCCTTTAAAATGACCCTTGATATCTTTAAATTAATTGGCTTTTGTACTCACTCCAGTTTCTTGAACCTCTCAAAGCCAGCAGCAACATACTGGGCTCCTGTCTGAAGATCCTCAAGGTCTGTAACCCTGTGGCCCTGTCTGGGGGTGTACAGGGTCCTGATGGCCAGTGACGCTCCGATGCTCTGGGTCACTTCTGTGAGAAAGGCCTCCATGGTGGCCACCTGTCGCTGGTTGACCACAAACCTTCGTCCACTGTAGAAGGGGTCTCCATTCCTGTACACCACCACGCTCTTCACTGGAGGCAGAGCGGTGGCTGCAGTGCTGGCAGCCATCTCTGAGCCAGCTGTTACTGTCACAGACACACATTTAAAGTGTTTTAGAGCTTCACACACCACATTATTCTCTACACGTACATAATTTTACAAATTTTCTAACCATCTTCATACATTCATTCTGTGGATCACACTTATTCAACAACCACACACTCATTCAAGCACATATTCCATGATATTTGATCCAAACAGACACTGCTCAGTCACTCACAAGCCTGCTGGAATATGAAGCAAGGAAGTCGTTGAATTGAAGGCAAAGGTGAAAATCAGTCCCTTCTGTTGTTGTGGTCTGTCTGGACTCCCACTCGCCACGTTCTGCTCTCTCTATCCCCCTAAAACACACACACTCACACACACACTACTTCACTGGCGGTGGTGAGTATTTCCTGGTTGCTATGGCAGCATGACAGCAATGACTGGCTTTGTGGGCCAAAGCATCGGCAGCAACCACAACAAAAGAGATAGGCGGAGGAGGAGAGAATGGGTGGGTCGCTGTGTCGAAAGCTGAATCAATAAGATAACCTCCACACCCAGTTGTCTGTTTTTTCCCCAAAAAATAATTATCACATTTATCATGCATGATAGGATTACTGAACAAGTGAAAGAACAAGCAGGTGACAGAGACATTACTAAAATGTCTTAAAAGTGACCCCTTTTAAATATAATGTTTAAAATAAAACAAAGACTTCAAGGGCAGGAAAACACAATTCATATTCTTTTCTTTTTCTTTTTTTTTTAGCTTTTAAAAGTGTCTTTGCGGGGGTGCTCTTTAATGTCATTAATACCTAAAGAAAACAGCAGCTTCACAGGAGACACGTGTGAATATCTGTAGGATAATATTCTTGTGTGATGAGTGAGAGCTCATTCATTGTGATCCAAAAGGGAAATTTGAGCTTCTGTGAGTCATACAACGAACTTGCTTAGAGCCAAGGACCCTCCACTGAATTGTGCACTGAATGAACGTTCCTCCTACACAAAAGCAACAACCTCACACAATTGGTGCTGTGGGGACAATATCAGCAAAACCACTGCAGAGGCAACAAAGAACACCAGAAAGAAGGCTTTTTAGAAAAATATAATGTATTTATTTATTTTTTTTATATTAGCAAATAACATTCACAACGGTTCCCTCAAACACATGATGAATACTACTAAACACCATTGATTCACTGCGTTTTTGTATTTGTATAAGTATAAAATAATTTAAACAGATGCCACTTGAGTTGCAGACAGGTGTCAGTCTCACATTATCAAGTCCAGTTCAGATTACTTCTGATGTCAAGATACGCTCAGCCGATCCTTCAGTGACAAGTACTGGAGAGGAGAAGAAAAACAGGAAAAACAATCATTAAACATTAAACATGAAACACTGAGCAATAACAAGAATATTCTGTGCAGTATTTCTTTCCTGTTGTATTACTTTTTCACTATGATGTGCAATATTACTTGTGTGTGATATTGGACTGATTATTATGTACAAAATTATTTTTCAATACTACTTTTGAGATCATTTAAGGTTTAAGATCACATGTTCATTATCATGTACAATATGACTTTTCATTATTATTATCGTCATGTATCAGGTACAGTATTAATATTAGTTTAATATTGTGCAATATTACCTTCACTGTCATGCGCAATATTGCTTGTAACGTTTTCATTATTATTTTAAGGTACAATATTGGTTTGATATCATGTGCGATATTACATTCATATTAGTTGCAATAATGCTTTTTATTACTTTTTGATATCATTGCCAATATTACTTTCAGTGTTGTTGCCAAAACCACATTTTCTATTAAAACTCTACTTTGGTTTATTTTAGCTTACTTTATTACTTAACTTATGTTAATTCTATAGTTATTCCATTAGGCACTGTTGTTTTGCGTTTACTCCTCATACACGTTATATTACATATTATTATTAACATGTTACTGTGATTCTATCTTATCGTACATACCTTGTAATCTGAATGGTTAGATAAGCTAACCCCCAGTGCATGACAACAAAGCTATTAAAATTTTTGGATTATATAGTTCTAGAAATGATTACATTCATATACTTATTTCTGTGTGATTCTTCTGAGGTTTTCCTCATCAATTAAAATTTTCTGTACACTAGAGTGCATGGGAAAATCCTGCTCTCTCTGAGTTCAGTTAACATTAAAGGGATACTTCAGATATTTTGAAGTGGGGTTGTATGAAGTTGTTTTGTAAAGAGTGATATTTGGCTTTTATAATGGCAGTTTCCCATAGGAAAAGGCTGTCTGTCTGAAAATATTCTAAATACAATTTACACTTAAACTGATATTGATTTTTTTGTGGTTTGCTTTTCTATAAGTGGCTTAAATACATTTTGCTGCTGACCCTGTCCGCAGCAGTACATTGCTTAGCTTTCTACATCAGTACTCTGGCTGCTTCTTCAGACTGGAGCCGTGCCAACTGTGATCTACTGTAGGTACTTCACTGACTGTGAATAAGTACTTCATAAAACCCTACTTCAAAAAATCCAAGTCAGTGGTTCCCAAAGTTTTTATGGCATGCCCCCCTTCAGAAGCCGAAAAAAGTTCACAGCCTCCATCCCACAATTATTATCAATCATTACCAATAAATGAAGAAGCAACTGATAAAAGTTATTTTAAGGAAATAAAGTTTAGCATAGCACCAACAAATTGTGCAAAAGGTACATGAAACTGAACAAGTAAAGTAACAGCATTACAGACTTACGTACTCAATACACAGTCCAGACTGTAGGAAAAAATATTACAGGCTTCAGGACGTGTTTGATACGTGATTGTACCCGATAAGTAGGTGCTGATGCTGCATAAACAATAGCTATTATTCAGATATGGATAGTTACAATGTAGGTATTTTTCTAGGAGAACAGATGCTTTATGGACCCACTGTACCAACTTATTTTTGAGGTCACTACAGTAAATAAATTGAGTCTGGCAGCAGAGACAATTTTCTTACAGCAGCAGACTGCCACTGCTGAATAAATGTAGGGAAACACTACATCACTACCTTCCTCTGTCGCACCTTTTTCCTGCTGTCAATGGCCTGTTGAAGCCAGAGCAGCTCCATGGTCAGGGTGTTTCTATGGAGACGCAGGGCCTCTGGGGTACAGGGCACCTCCTGGGCCAAGCAGTACTGCCGGGAACCTGAAGGAGCAATGATAAATTCTAAATGACTTAGTTCAAAGTGTGTTTACAAAACAAGTCAAATTTCACCTAAATCCCGAATGCAGGTACATACAGATATATGCTGTTTTTTTTGTATTATTTCTGTTTCATTTTTTGCTTATTTTCCTACACAAGTGAAAAACCTACAAATGTAGTGAGATGATTAATTGTATTGTATTTGTAAGCAATTTATATGTATCTCCCATTTTAACAATTTTATTGAATGAGTGAGCTGGGATCACTACTCTCACGTGTAAAACTCTCACCTTTATGAGAGTGACTATAGTTCATGTCCAGCTCCAAACTGCTCCAGACAGTGGTCGAATCTCCTGTGCTCTCCATCACCCCTCCATCTTTATCCCCCAGAGTGCTTTCTTTCTGGCCCTCTCTGTCCATTCTAGCATTGCTGCTGGAGCAGTTGTCCTGTCCTTTGGTTTGTGAATCATCTCTTTCTGCCTCTATCTTCTCTAGCAGGGCATGATGATCTCTCTCCTCTGATGAGGGTGCTGCTGATGGGCTCTGAGGACTGGCACAGACATCTAGTCCTGGATTTGAGGGCTGGCTGGCAGAGCTGCTGCATTGTAAAAACAGGCGGTCCTGATGATACATGAGCAAAAGCATGAGAAAAGATTAAAGAAGCTGATTAAATCACACTACCATAATGTTAGTTACTTACAGTATCTGTGAAGGTGGGAATGGGAATAATAGCCTTCCGCCACTCTAAATGGGTCAAGCCTCCATCAATCTCTGTCACAATGTCTTCAAAGTCTTCTTGTGCACGGCGGATTTCGTTTCTCACCAAGAATCCACGTGCATATGCCTACAGAGGAGAGAAAGTTAGAGTAACAATAGTAACGGTAACTTGTCCCCTGTAGACTTTGAGGGAACAGATTTTGTAAACAATAGTTATTTATTGTTATTTATTCTAAACTCAGTAATGTAGTAGTACACTTAACTTACAATTTTTATTTTGTCATGCTGAGCATTTTTTGATCCCTTATTAGTCCTGTAAAGTATGCATTTAATCATCTCTGGATACTATTAGAGACCAACAGAAAATAAACAAATACGAAAAATGTTGGATTTTGGCTTACGTCTCCATGTGACTCCCACACGCTTGCGTAGAATTGACACAAAAAATCTGGCACCAAGCACAGCATAAAATTCTTCTTCGGTTTTAGTTTCCTTGATGAAACCTAATGTTGGTAGGCTACTAACTGAGACTTTCGCTAATGCTAACAACTACAGTATAAGCTAGCTACTCTTAGCATTAGCAGCCTTCCAGAGTTAGCAAACGATGCTAAACAGTCAGAAGTAGCAAAAAAACAATTGACGCTGAATTAGCGCAGGTATAAAGATGCTTTGCGAATTAAAGGCAGGCTAATTAGATCACATAATTACCTGAAAAAAGCTGAGTATCTCCTCCAATCGGCTCCTGTCCATTGCTATGGTAACATGACAGCGTTGCCTGGAGAGCGGGAAATGAACTCGAACTTTTGATTTGGTTCCGGTGTCACGCTGAAAAAATAAAAGCCTCCTTATGAAAGTTAATCACGTACAGGTGCCGGTTTAGCTCTTAGCTAGATAGATTTGCGTCATTACAATACAGTGATATTTTTAAAACTAAAATTGTTTTCAAGTGACCGACATATCTCTGGAGTGAAACCGTCGTTATGTATGTCATCTTTTATTTTGATAAAACGTGGGCGGAAGTGGCAATGTGTTTGTATATTCAGATTGCAATGTTGCTGCTCGACACATGGCACTTTTTCTCAAAGTTTTGCGGCACGACTAATTAAAATGAGTAGTGGTTCAAATCAAAGGACTTTGTTCCAGACGTGGGGTGGATCCGTTTCTCAACCTAAAGTTGTTCCGCCGAAAAAAGATGGCAAGAAAGCCGCTGGACGGCGCAAAACGACCCAAAGCAACGCTTCACAGGTAGTAAAAACAAACCCTCCTCGAAATCCTCTATGGACTGAAATAGGTCAGGGGTCCTCAGACACAGCAGAAGAGCCTAATCCTGTTTATGAAGATGAAGATGACGATGATCTGATGGTGGTGGCTGTCTATGAGGCTGAAAAGAGCCTTCAGCTTGATAATGCGAGCTCTTTTCAATATGACAACCAAGTAGGAACAGAGAATACTGCCTTCTCTTCCAGCCCCTCAAGTGGGAAGACATACCCAGACCTCCCTGGCTTTGACAGCTCCTCAGCCAAGGTATGGATCTACCCCACCAACTATCCCATCAGGGAGTACCAGCTGAAGATATCAGAGGCTGCCCTCTTTCAGAACACACTAGTGTGTCTCCCCACTGGTCTGGGAAAGACTTTCATAGCCTCTGTGGTCATGTACAACTTTTACCGTTGGTATCCATCAGGGAAGATTGTCTTCATGGCTCCCACCAAACCTCTGGTGGCCCAGCAGATTGAGGCCTGTTACAACGTGATGGGGATCCCACAGGCGCACATGGCTGAGCTGACAGGTACTAAATCATGACACAAAAATAATCTCTTCTCTTTTATCCTTTATTAACAATAGTCTGTCTCCTTTATCATCCACAGGCAGCACAGCAGCCAAGCAGAGACAGGAGGTGTGGAGAACCAAGCGCGTCTTCTTCCTCACCCCTCAGGTCATGGTGAACGATCTGTCCAGAGATTCCTGCCCGGCTCAGCAGGTCAAGTGTGTGGTGATCGATGAAGCCCACAAGGCGCTGGGAAACCATGCCTACTGTCAGGTACATAAACCTGACTCTGATGATCACAGCTTGACATTCAATCCAGTTACATAATAATAATAATAATAATAATAATAATAATAATAACAATAATCTTTATTTATAGAGCACTTTTCTAAACCGATGTTACAAGTGCTTCACACAAGGCAGCAACTTCTTAACAAGCAGATCATAAAAAACTATTTACCAGCAAATAAATAAAACTTATAAAAGGACAGTCAGTAAAAACTTGAAAGTTGATTATGGAGTTGTCACAGAATTTTAAACTTTGATACAATGCTAGTATAAATAAATGATAGTCAATACCTCTTCTGATACCATGGCAAAAAGAAAAAGGTCCCAGGCACACAAAATGGGACTTTTTAAAAAAAAAACAAAAAAAACATCCTGAATGCAGTGCTGGTCAGAAAAAGTCCCTGAACACTGTCTGGTTTTGCCGCAAGCCAAATTTCAGGCAGGACAATAAAGACTGAACTTAACTGAGGTCCTGAATGAGTACTTAGATCTTTTTTATATAGCTGGGGTAGTTTTGATAGTATAAAATATTACTATTGTTTTCTCCACACAGCAGACATACTCGCACCACGTGTGCCAAATTTAAGCATCATCTTGTCATTGTTGCAGAAATGTGCATGGCTATTTAGGGCGATACAATATTTAATTTTAAAGCCTTTACTGGCCAATACCGATGACATGCTGAAAACATTGTGCATCCCTAAATTACATAAACCATGATAGAAGATTTGAACTAATCATTCACTTCTATTTTCTCACAGGACGTGTCTCTTTAGGTTTACATTCAGATACTTTTTAGGGCTTTATGGTTTAGAATGAATAATTCCATATTTTCAGGCTATTCCATGATATACAATATATAACTCAATATACACAATTTCTACAAAATAACACACCATGAATTCTTAAATAGTGGACAAAATCCAATATCACAGTATTTTTGACCAAACACCTCTATTGATATTGCAACAATATTGTAGGGATTTCTGTTGGTGCTTTCACAAAATATCAACCATGAGATTTTTGATAAATAATCATCAGTAATGTGGTCATAATGACTGTGTAGTTTAAGGCAAATAATGGAACAGCTA
>JAJHUR010078497.1:0-10098 GCA_027495735.1 Lutjanus campechanus | reverse complement strand
TCTAATCTTCCTGATGTTGTACAGGGCAAATCAACGCGGCCGAGCAATCAAGGCCACTTGGACCTTAAAGATTGGAGAAGTAATGTCAGTGTACCAGCTTCAGCAAATTGCTGCAGGCATGATGCAGCAGACTGTCGTGCTGCATCCAACTTCCATGTATTTTGGGCATAAGCCTCCCATTGGCTGCCGAGTCAAGTTGGAATTGTCCTCCCCTTCCACTATTTGTGTGTTACAACAACTTCTGAGCTGGCAACCTACACCCCCGGAAATGGCAAGTTTGGATGAAAGTTTGGATTGTGCAATAAGGCAGGCCTGCTTTCCTCAGTGATATCAGTTTAATTACACTCTGCAAGAGCTACATACAGCTATTAAAGCATCTCTGGTTGGAACAAGTCCGAGCTCCTCCAGAGCTTAAGTGCAGACAGCATCAATCTCTAGGGCACCAATGATCAAGTTAGATTTTTCTTTTCTTTTTTTTTATCAGTAAAAATCCTATCACACAGTCGACATACATATTTTACTGTTTTATGTGGCACTCTCTCTTTCTGGGATTTAGCCATTGCTATGCCAGTGCTCGCCTCCCTTCATACAAATGTTCATCCAAAGCAAGTTGCCCCAACACTATTTGGGCTTAGCGCGGCTCTAGACGACTGTGATTGATTTAAAGAAATACAAACAAGCTAGGGCAGGTCTTACCCCTATACCAGAATGATAATGGGTCCAGTCAGACATTTCTCCAGCACTGAAAATGAAGTGCGAGGATGGAGGTCTGGCTATGCGAGACGATTACATTGGTTGAACTGCTTTGACCTCTAGAAGATGTAAACTGATCTATAAATGTACCAGCTTAAACAACCTATGAATATTTCAAATATCGTAGCATTTAGAGTCATGGAATGAGGCATATGGTTAAATTATGCATCCTTGAGTGGTGAGCTCATTAGCCCCCAGGAGGTCCCTCTAAATAGACCACGGGCCTCATCTAGGCCTCCATTTAGAGACTATAGAAAGAAAATAGCTCCGAGAACCACTCTAATGGTTCACAACCTGACGAAAGCAACCTGATAATGGCACAATAGTCACATAATGAAATCAAATTAGAAGCCTCTATCTCATATTGTACTGTCCATTTCTAACTGCGGGCTAAGCATCCATCTGTAAGTGATTCATAACAGCTTTTTATGAGTCATCCCCCCAAAGATTGTGTGTAATAAAGACTGCTGAGGAGAATAAAAGTGTTTGATCACGCATCCGTCCGGTGGCATGACAGTCTAATCCAATAACAGCTCCTTAAGGAGGTCACGCTGAAAACTTCAGGCTAGTCACAGGCAACACAGAAAAATTATGGATGGTTATTTCCCTTATTCACCATTACAGTTATGACTACTGTTATAGGGAGAAAGATATGTCATTCCGTAACTGGTTAGAAATTTCATCTCTAGACACACAGCATGACCCGCCTTTGGGGGGCTGCTGACATGAACAATCTGTATGATGTAATAAGCAGCAAGAATCCTCAAGTCTACCCCAATAAATACTCATTGCCATTGTAGGCTATTGTACAACAACAGTCCCACTCCCTCCTGCAGCTGCTGCCAAGAAAGACTACAAGTTCCTTCCTAACTGAAAGAGACTTGCAGTCAGTGGAGGTGTAGAGTCCCTCTGGGAGCCCTATTACTCGCAACAATGCCACAATCCCTGCGTCTCACTACTCAGAGGGCGGACGCCTGGTGTGATATACACCTTCACATTAGCTCCTGACAAGAAAGGGTTGTTTTTGATGAAGTGCAGTTCTTTGGTGACAGCCTCCTCTCTCATGAAGAATATTTACACAGCCACAAGTGGAGGGCTGTAAATAAATTGCCTTGTGGTGAACCACAAAGTCACCAGGCCTTTTTCCTGCAGAGAAGGCAGAGATCAGGGGAGATGACAATCTTTCTCTTCTCCATCTTGCAGCAGCTGCAGCCGTGGATCAATTACACTCAAAGTCCTGAACAAAAGAAATAGTCAGTTTAGCATATTTATGGCTCAGCTTGTCTCCAGATTACTGTAACAAAACAACCCCATGCTGTCTTGCCAACCCCATGCCAACTCTTTTCCAATAAAAGTTAGTGTGGCTGCTCGGAAAGTTTCTCCTACCTGTCAGATTCAACATGTTGCTTGGAGATATAAAGGGAGATGATCTGTGTGAGGGCTGCTGTGATCATCAAACATCTTTGGATAAGAAGAAGTCGCGCACATCGCCATGAGCGGTGCCAGATGCTCGCCGAATTCTTGTTGTTATTGTGAAATGTCAGAAAAATCACTGTTTATTTTTTTAAAAGTTATATATTGGTCCTTTCTTGCGTGTTCAGTAGTCATATAAGCTGTGATGTGTGATGGACAGTTTCAACAAACAATTTCAAGGAATCAAGGTCATTTATCATCATTGCACAATACAGGAGTGGATGATGCAGCCCGACCTCACCAGAAAAATGTGCTTGTTGGTCGCAAGTGCAAGCAGCATATTCAAACAGATTTACTCAGGTGACCCTAACGGTTCACTTGATTCAGGAGTGGGTCCATGAGTCACATACCTCTCAAGGTCTACCTGACCTTGAGAGGTAGTCAGGTATAACTGAAGAAGCCTCTGATTTGACTGGATTGACGTTTGAAACTCAGCTAAAGGTTATCGTAGGTAACTGGGCTGGACTTGCTAAGGTTCTTGAAGATATTTTGCCTCTCATCCAAGTCCAATTACCTGCTGGTTTCAGAGCTTTTAAGAAGTCTTAAAATTGCTTATAACAATTGTGTATTTAAACATCTGAAGGTCCATGACAGCTGAGTAGCCTTCATCCCCTCATTAAGACTGTACGACAGGGTAGAAAGCTCCAGAACAAGTCAGGGAGTGTTTTTGAGTTGAGATTATTTTGTCAACTGCTGTTTCCAAGGCCAAGAATGAACAGTCAAGCTGATTAATGTTGATATATAATATGCAGTATCGAGGCTGCTGCTGGCCATTTGGATGCCCTAAGCATTATTGCTTTGTGGTGTATGCAGAGGTGCCTGAGCAACAGAGCAAAAGGAGCAGCTGCACCCCCACCATCAGACTTGGGGGAATGAATGACTGCTTGTGCATTCCCACTTTTTGATCATACAGAGTTGCTATTTTTGAAGATTTGAGCTATGCCATGGCAAAAACTTTTCCACTGCAGATAACAAACAAACAAACACAAAAACAAGCAAAAAAAACAACAACTGGGGCTGGTAGCGAGTTGAGGCAACAAAATGAAAAGTTTGTATGGAAATACGGTTTCTTTATGAATTATATTGACGCCGAATTGACAAGAGTACTGTTGATAAATGATTCCTTTTATTTAGTGTTTGTAGATATATGTGGTTTAATGAACATGTACGAAATAGTTAAAATTTCATATTTTTTAAAGGGAGTTTGGTGTAATATCTCCCCAGGAGAGCACAGGGAAGTTTAGTTGCTAAAATTTCTTTGGCATGATTACAGAAACACCAGGTAACTGCTAAGGTTGTCTGACATTGACTGTTGTTAGTTATTGGTTTGATTAATGATATAATGTGTGATTACTGACCGTGGCTGATCAGGGTAATTACCAGCTAATTGTGCTCAGTGTCTACCAGCAGTGTGCAGTAAATGGTTGCCTTTTGTGTAAGTTTATCTGTCATTCATTGCTGAAAGTACAGAACACAATGAAAAATAGATATTTTTATATATATCTGAATATAAACCGACCTTTACACTGAAAGAGCAGCTTTATTGGTTATGATTGAAGGTTCTATATTGCAAGAAGTGGCATTATCAGGTGTTACTGAAAAAACTCCCACCATACTAATCTCACACCCGCACTTTTACCTATAACTAGAAGCCCATGGATCTATGAATGTTCGCATGTTCAGATACCATTTTAAGAATAGGTGGAAATAAGACATTTATGCTGCACACAAAACACTTTTGCCAAAAACTGTATGGACATAGCACAAACTATGCATTTTCGTAAAGGGGACACCCATACAGCCTGTTTTTATTTTAAAGGTTTCAAAACATCTTGCCAAGGTTCTGTAGTTGAAAATTAACCAGCTGGCTAACACATTTACAGATTGTTGATTGTATGTATTGTCCTTATAAATAACATGGCAATACCAGTGTCTCCATGTAGAATCTGTGTATGTGTGTATGCATAGATGTTGGTAATGATAACCCTGTTTCTACTTCCAAGCCAAATAGTCAAATATTGCTGTATTCTCCTCACAGGATATGAAGGCAGGTGATCAACCAGAGATGCAACATGCATCAGTTAAATGTGCTTCAATGATGATAAAAAGATCTTTTTTGGTGATAGGGCTCAACAGGCTCTTGACATATTGTTGTTGTTTTTTTTTTAATCACAGAGATTTATGCACAATTTTATCTTGAACCTGTCGTGTATAAGAAGCCAGGGAGCGAGGAGAAATAAATACAGATTTTTATGGACAACCTGCAAAAAAAAAAACCCAAGACAGAATTAATTTCTATTTATGACCTCACATCTTTCATAGTCCTAGAAATTTTCAATTTTGCTGGGAATACACCGCAATTAATATTGTATGACGGCAATTTGAATTCACACACTGCCATGACATTCCAATAAAATAAAGCTTCATATTACTAAAACTGTGAGGATTAAAAAACAGGTGCTTGAGGCAGTCAGAGTCGACTGCAATACATCTGATCACCACACTGAGAGAGTCTGTGCCAGTTACACATTTTGAAAGCTCCTGGCTCAGTGAGATAAAATATTCAGTAGGTGCATGATACATTATACTGAATGGCCTAAGTCAGGTACCATGCTGTTGGAGTTTACTCAGATCTCCTCAGAACTACCTTGTTTGTGCTGTCAGCTGTCATTTTGTACATTTGTGTCAGTGGTTGGGTTTGTTTTTTGATTAAGGAATTTGACTTCAGACATCACAGATAAAGGAAACAAAAGTTGTGTCACTGATTGTTCAAAAGAGTCATCAACACAGTCATGGATGGATTACTGAATGAGCACACGGGGCACTGGTCCCCAAGGGATCAGGCGGCAGAAATACATAAAACAACCACAAAGACAACACAACATGACCAAAAAAGACACAAAGTGGCATCAAAGTGACACCAAAATGAACAGAGAGAAACAAAATGACTGCAAAGACAAACAACGACCACATAGAGACACAAGAAGACTAGAAAGAGAAAGAGAAATGCAAAACAAACCACAAAGAGACACAACATGGCCACAAAGTGACAATAAAGTGACACAAATCAACAACAGAGAGAAACAAAACAACTACAAGGAGACCCAAAAAGACTACAAAGAAATGCAAAATGTGAGCCCAGAGACAAAAACAACTTCAAAGACACACACAAGAGACACAAAACAACCACAAAGAGACACAACATGACCACAAAAAGATTCAAAGTGGCACCAAACATGAACAGAGAGAAACAAAATGACCACAAAGACTTACAAAATGACCGCAGAGACACAAAAAGACTACAAAGAGACACAGAGAAATACTAAGACGCAATACAAACAGACACGAAATGACCACAAAAAAACCCACAAAATGACTATGTGACAGAAAACAACAACAGAGAGAAACAAAACAACTACAAGGAGACCCAAAAAGACTACAAAGAAATGCAAAACGTGATTCCAGAGACACAAACAACTTCAAAGACACACAAAATACTACAAAGTAGCACAAAACAACAACAGAGAAAAACGCAATTACCACAAAGAGAAAAAGTAACCACACAGAGACACTTACAGACTACAAAGAGACTCAAGCGACTTCAAAAGACACGCAAAACTGCTACGAAGAGATGCAAAACAACCACGAAAAGACACAAAGTGACGCAAAACGACAGAGAAATAAATTGACCACAAGACAAACAAAGACTACAAAGACAAAGACAGATGTTCAAAGACAAACTAAAGTGCAACAAAGAGACACGAAATGACTACAAAAAGACACAAAGAGACAACAGAGTGACAGTGATCATTTTTATTTCACCCTGTTGTCAGTTTCTAAGACAGACAGAAACACAAAAACAATCACAAAGAGACACAAGTGACTTCAAAGACACGCGAAACCTGAGAAAGTGACACACAACGACAAAGAAGAGAAATAAAATGACCAAAATGACAAAGAAAACAAAGACACAGAGACACAACATGTCTACAATGAGACACTACTACCAAGAGACGCAAAATGACCACAAAAAGACGCTAAGTGACAACGGGGTGACAGAAAGCGAGAAAACAGAGACAAACAAAACAATCCGTCCATGAACGCTGTAGTTTTGACAACCAGACAGTTGCTGGCGAACAGTTGCACAAAAATAAACAAGCTCCAAAACATGTGAATCACGCCCTTCGTTTTATTTTCACATTAATATATTATGTCAACAAGGCCGCGCGTGTGTGTGTGTTTGTGCACGCGTGTGCAGCAGTATCATCATTATCGTCTGGCTCTTAATTAATCAGACAGCGTATTTTCCTGCAAGGCTTTTTGTTTATTTGCTAGTTTGCTGTAGGCCGTCTGTATCAGTACAATGATTTTAATTGACTACACTATCTCTCGTCTAAATCTTTTAAATAAAATACAACCTGAACGGCGTTCAAATGAGGGGCCGATAAATGCACCCTGTTATAAACAACCTCCCCCACTTGCTCCTCTGCTCCCCCCAAAACAGTCGGCAGTTTATGAAAATGCCCAAACATAACACCCGACTCGAGTAAAGAAGCCTTTATTTTGGAGAGTTCAGATAAGAGGAGCCAGATAAGTGGAAATGTACTGCGGGCTGGTGGAGCCGAAGATGTGATGAGAAACACACAGTGTCTGTTTTGGAGGCTGTGCTCACCACAGAAAACACTGGTCCACATTTGCAGCAACTTGACAGAAGTGTTTTTGGAGGTTTCACCCTCAAGCAGCATTTTCATGGCAGGTGGTATTTGTTGATATCAAGAAGAAAATATATATTTCTTAGGGGGAGCAGCAAGGGTATTGAATTTTAGTGTCTACAGCTTATAAATTGAGTGGAATAATTGCAGGCACCTGACATTAATGGTGATTCACTTTGCCTCTTCACCAGCAGCTGTTTTTTTATTTCTCTCTTTCAGGGGCGCAGTGAGTTGTTCCTCCCCCGCGTGTCAGGGCTGACAGGGGCGTTTAGAGTGGTCACCCTGAAAGTACATTCTTAAAGGAAAAGCACTCTCCCCTGTCTTGAAAGTGTCCGCCGGTTTGTGTTGTGTCTTACTTAGCAGATGGTGATGCTGTCTTGTGTGAAGCAGATCTTCCAAACAGGAGCTCCGCGGTCCTTAATTAAACACAAAGTTACATTCTGGAGGGGAAAACGTAATGTGCAGACAATCACACACTGTTTACTTCAATCAGGCAGGTTCACTTGTGCTACTGTGCACATTGTAATTAAACTCTGCCTGGACTCACTGTAGAGTAGATTAGGACATCTGTTCATTTCTTCTCGTTCAGAAGTTACTCAGGGTGCAGGAAGTTACTGTGAAATATCCAAGTGTCAAGGAATACTGATTAATATAACATATATCATCAATGCTGCAATATGTTAGACATTATAAGGGGGGAAATGATATTGCTGTTAATTCGCTCTGTGGCAGCTTTACCCAAGTATCCACTGCTGCTATGATCTATGTCTGCTAACCAACCAATTAGGATGTAGTATGTGTTGGTGGACAAAAAACATAACAAAGATCATATTAGTAGAGGCTCCAGCGCACAAATGTATGTAGGGGTGGAAGTAACTAATTACAAATATTCAAATTACTGTAATGAAGTCATTTTTTGGGGGTACTTGTACTTTAATGAGTAGATTTTCAAGTCTGTACTTTTACTCGTACTTTAAGTATGCATTACAAGATGTAAACGGGCCGATGAAAACAAAGACATAAAACTGAAGAGCAAAACAAAATACTGTGGTAACACACATTAAGAGGAAGGATGCTAATGTTTAATCATTAATCGACTTGTTGCCGTTAAGAATTTAACTAATTAAAAATGTTTTCATGGATATTTATATGATATTTTGACATTGTTTTGTCTGGCGGAGCCATTTGTTGAATAAGGAAAATTAAACTTGGACTTAAAATGAGAAAAATAATGACCCAAAAAAACTGAAAAAATTGAAAATGAGGGAAAAATGTGCTTTGTATCTTATAAATGATTAATGATTAATCAATTGTTAGTGTTTTCAACAATTAGTTGAACACAAAATTTGCATCTCTAGTTTGGAGAGGTGACATCAACACTTATAACTGATACTCTGAGTAGTTTTTGTGGCAAATACTTTGTACTTTTACTTAAGTATATTCCTAACACCAGTACTTTTACTTGTAACTGAGTAATATTTCAGCAATGTAACAGTATTTGTACTTGAGTACAGATTTTCAGTGCTCTTTCCACCACTGAATGTACGTTTAGATGCTATTTTAGCACACTTAGCATACTACAAAAATGCTTTTAGATACCTTAAGCTCTGTTTGCAAACTTGGCATCCCAAGTCGGCCTCTTTTCCCTGGCCATGACCGTGCCCAGATTCTCCTCCTCCTCCTCCTCTTCTTTAAATTTTCTCCCATACACATGCAAGAGCTTGATTTGATTCTTGCTGAGCTTAATTGTTTACCACTACAGCAGTGAAGGAAGGACATTTAAAAAAACTGTGTACTTAATAATACATTTATTCCATAGAGTGCTTTTCAGAGTACTCAAAGACACTTTACATAAGTTAAAATGATCGTAGAGAACAACACACTAAAAATATATAAAAGGCAGTTCAAAGCAGTTCAAGGCATAAATTAGTGGGCTTATATCACAGCTCCAGAGCACAAGTAGATCTGACTAAATTTGTATTTGTGAATTCCATTACATAAATGCGTTACTTAGATGTATTTTTATGGCGTGTGAGCCTGGTGTGTTTCGTCTTAATACTTCAGCTGCACCCCACGGTGGTGTCAAACTGATTTGGGAGAGAAATATATCATTTAATACTAAATAAATAATAAATCATTTACTGATTTGTCTTGCATCTGATCTGCAGACAGATGATCAAGTAAATGTATTTAATGATATATTTCTGAGTGTGACCCATCAACGTACCAGGCGGTCAGTACGCAGAAGTAAAACAGACTTTGGAGCAAAGATAAAAGAAATATAAAACATAACTCAAAGTGGGAAGTAGGCTTACTTTAATATCTTTTAAGTACAAGGCTTTAATGCTTCAATCAGTCTCTGCTGGAGGATGATTTTAGTATACAAAAGCACAATGAAATAACATTTTTCTCTCCTTCCTCTCACGATCCCCACATGGCGCACTGAGCGCCGCTGAGCTCCACGGGATCTCGGTGATGCCCAGCTCTGTTTAGAAAGAAAATTGATTGCTCTTATCTGTGTTGATCTGTTATCTCAATCAACTCTAATCTACTCTGGTGCAGGTTTGGCGTCACACAAGACCGAAGTTACCATGGCGATGTATGCCCAAACTTACCCTGCTAATCCCAAACCCTGCTTCGTAATACACGACCCTGGTCCTTGTTTAGCTTCTTACACCACAGTTAGCTACACTAACTATGGATGAGTATCTCATACAACCCCAGTAAGATAAGGAAACAGGCTGTATTATTTGGCAAAATTTTTCAGAAAAGAGTATTTTATTGATATTTATGGCATCATACAGCAAGGTGATTATGGTATGAATGCACCTGTGGGTGTGGGCAGTGATACAATCAAAAATCAAATACACAAATCGGGCCATTTTTATTTCTCCTACACTTCCTCTACTCTGCTCTCAAACTGAGCTCTTATCCTCTCCCACATCCGCAGCATTAAATAACCCAGATGTTCAAAACACTGAATATTGTGTATGTAATGATGCAATGTTAGAATATGCAAACAATCTCTTCACATTAAATTGCTAATTATTCAGTGGCAAAGTGTAGCAAGCATTGGGGAAAACATCAGACAAGCACCATGCATCTGCTCAATGTATGCCTTAACAAAAGACAGACCTAATTGAGGAATAATACCATAATT
>JAJHUR010078495.1:6914-50284 GCA_027495735.1 Lutjanus campechanus | reverse complement strand
AAGTATTGCATCAGCAGTTTGAGTAGGCTTAGTAAACCCATACAAGTATTAGTAGCTAGTTGGCAATGACTAAAGTTTGCTGCTTTTGTAGAATGTTGAACTAAAAGGCATGAAGGAATCAAAATGTTTGTGGAACTGTGACATTGTGTTGGTAAAGGGGACACATGAATGTTTGTATCAAATCTGATGGCAATCCGTGCAATAATGGAGA
Organism: Lutjanus campechanus; assembly: GCA_027495735.1. Taxonomy (NCBI): domain Eukaryota; kingdom Metazoa; phylum Chordata; class Actinopteri; order Lutjaniformes; family Lutjanidae; genus Lutjanus; species Lutjanus campechanus. The sequence goes on along the minus strand of JAJHUR010078495.1, from coordinate 50,073 downwards.
TATTTCAGTCTGGAACAAAACAGTAGACAGACTGACTGGCAGAGAGACATTACATCCATTGAGAAAATAATGGAGGCAAACACACTTACATGATGAGGGACCAAAATGCTTATTACAGTTTCATTTCCTTTGGTAAAGTAACTAAAAATAAGGCTTGGCCAGCTCAAATAAGCAGCACTGGAGCAGTTCAGCTCTGACAGAACAAACAAATGATCCTAAACTTTGTGAAGAACTCAGCTGCTGCAGGTATGATCAGAGACACAAAAGGGACATACGTGGTCACATATGTGTCTGTGTATAGGCAGCAGAGTCAGAAACAAACAGGGAGAGGAGGAACACATACAGAGGTTGCAGGTTGTTACTGGAGAAAGGGATGTCTGGTCTGTTCATCTGGACTTGCTGCCATGGCGAGCCCAGATAGACAGATGTATAGATTGCCTTTCAACTGCATGTCATCGGACTTCCTTTTACACGGCTGCTGTGCTTTAACAAGCACCGAAACACGGTCTTAGCTTTGCTGATAGACACCCACCAAGCTTTTGACAGATAGCAACACGTTAGATTTACATAAAAATTCAGCTTCAACATCAACCCAAACCAGCACAAAAACACTATTATGGCACAAAAATTTAAAATAAAAGCGCTGATATCATGACGATATTCACTGTAGGTCCCAATTTCACAAAGCAAAGCAGGTACAGTAGCAGCTGATGTCATCTTTATTTATGATTTTTCACCAACGCCAAAAAGTTATCAGGCACAATGCTCCCAGCAGCAGGTGACAGAGTGAACCACACCGTTTAAAATCCAGGAGATTAAAGGGACGGGGACTCTGAAGCAACTCTTCCGCTGGGAGCACGGCTCCTTTTGTTCCTGAGTATGTGTCACCATATTCCAACCAGTCACACATGTTGTGCTATGGTGGGCTCCAGACAAAATGCCTTGACGTGTGCTCATTGCTTCCAGTTTGATGAAGTCAACGTGGAAAGAAAGAAAATAAATTAAATCCAAGATTCAGTTCAAAGATCAAAGCCCAAGTTTGATCATCTCTTCTACAAGCAATTTCACACATGTGCACAGAAAAGTTATCAGACAAAAACATACTCTTAATAAATTGAAAGTCAACATTCGACTTTGGCTTTTTTTTAGGGTTTAAAACTCAAACATGACAAACATGTCTTTTTGTTGCAAAGCGAGGAGTTAAAATTAAGTTTATTTACATGATTCCTTTGTGAGACTTGGCCTAATTTCCCAAAATCTTCGTAACTTAAAAGATTCAAACACACCATCATTTTAAAATGGCAAAAAATTTGCGGCAAAATCAATTAATTCCAGTGAAAGTGGAATTACACTTGAGCTACATACCAGGGCGTACTAGTAAGTAAAACCGTGCAAATTTTGCGTCAAGTTTGACTTTGGTAAATTTTGATGTGCGAATATGACCAATGAGGCGTTTTGACGGTGCTGAACTTTGAGGGAGAGTCCAAAATGAGAGAGAGCTGTCGTAGCTCATAAGCTTTATTTAACTTTTAATTATCCTCCTCTGTCAGAGTACACACTTCTCCACAAAAGAGACATGATCTACAGACCGTTATGAGACAGGAATCGATGGTACAAATACGTCTTTAATAAAATGCATACCCGTAAGCAAGCGAGCTAACAAGCTTGCTAACTGACAGCTAGCAAGTTTGGCAATCAAAGCTCAGCTATTGTAACTGACAAGTGCTAGCATGTTCCCAGCGGGCCCATTAGCAACTGAGCTAACAAGTTTGCAAACTGACGGCTAGCAAGCTAGGAACAACTTTTCCTATCTTCAATAAAAGCCGTGAAAATAAAATGCCACTGGGGGATAAACGACACAGTACAGAGAAAATCGAAGCTGAGCTACTGTAATTTGTAATTTCACTGTGCCACTTTCTGGGGAGACCAGGCATTTACAGTAAGTTTGCTGACGTGTTCACCTCTCTCAGGAAAATTTTTGGCAATTTTCCTGAAATATGAATGCGCAATTTATCTGATACAATTGTATTACAACACAGAAAAAGAATGTGATGTTATTTTTCTTTCTTTTTTTCAGAATCAGCAGACACGGCGGTTTCACGAAGATAATAAAAGTAAAAGATGCAAAATATAAAGATACAAAACAAGGACTGAGTCATTTTAAGTCTAAGTGAACCAAGAGCCTTTTCGCACCTGACAGTCCAAATCAAGGTTCACGTTTTTGTTACACTGAATAGATCTGATCCTGTTAGTTTGTCTGTAGTTTTTCCTTTTTATGGTTCAGAACTTCCTGTATTTGGTGCAAAAGTCCCAACCTTCCAAAAAAAAAAATGCTGTCATACAAGAAACAAAAAGAACCACTGTTCAATTTGATCCATACTCAGTTTTGGTTTCAGTTGGACCAAGATTCGGCTGGTTGGTCAGCACTGTGGTCTGCAGGATGTTTCAGACCTGTAATTTTGGTTTGGATCAAACTAAAAAGTCTGAAAGTGTGAGAAGACTGACTGTCAGTCGTGATTTTGAGTTTGAAAAGACTCTTCATTTACCCAGAATTGGAAAATTAGTCCAACTTAGGTTGGAAAGACTTTGTGAAGCGGATGAATTTAGACGTGTATTTGAAGTCTGACTGTTAGTTTGATTGACGCCACAGTCAGAGTCTATCTTTGTGAAACTGGCCCATCAAGCTGGTGGTGGTGATTCTTGCCGGCAGTAAATATGGGTTTGCACCCTGGTCATCTCACTAAATGACAGTCTCCGAACTCTCAGCATCACTCTGCTGATTTGTATGTGACACACTCTGCGTTTCGAGCACTGGCCTCTCAACTGTGAATATTAGTTTCCTCGCTGAGTGACCCACGCTCAAAATTCAGTCGAAGCACATTCACCCAATCCCAAATTTGTCCTCAACACGCCATCCCCAGCTGTCCAGTCACCCAGCATAAGTGGGCCAAAGAAGTTTGTTGAATATTCTTGTTGGCAAGCCGCCTTAAATGTCAACCTTTTAATTTTTTATGAATGAAGAGGCGTCTCTTCAGTTAAAAATTCAGGAAACCCTCGAGATGATAATCTGCCTGAATACATTTTTTCACCTTCAGGTAGCATTCAGGTCTTTTTTTGTCGTTTTCCATTGAGACTCCCTCTGCTAATGCTTTTGGGAAACCAGGCCTGCAGCAGAAGGCTTTGAATCTTCAAGTAAAGATGTACAAAGAGACACACAAACACCTACTGCAATAGGAGAAAGAAAATGGCAAAGGTTTTTTCAAAAAAAGACATAAAACTAAATTATTAATGCACTTGCAGCATTAATCTTGAGATGTTTCTTCCACACAGTGTGGAATTAGGTGCATTTTTAATAAATTTTTCAAATGCATGTTATATTGCAGGTTTTTTTTTTTTTGTTTCATAACATAAGCTCAGTGCATTTCAAGCCTTCATGATAAGAATATGAAGCAAAATTGCTCAAAATGCTGTGTTAGTTAAATTTAAAACCCATCCTTGAGTAGTAGCGATGAACTGTGCTCCCATACTTTTAGCAGTGATTGACATATACATGGTCGGTAGTCAAGAGAAAGAGAGGAGTCCAAGGTTTCCTTTTTGAGGAGAGCATCATGCAAACTGCAGCAGGAAAGATGAGAAAGAAGCAAAGCACCCACGCTCTCGTCGACATACAGTAGTCTTAAAAGCAGTGTCTTTGTGTTTGAGCAGTTTTTTAGGCCATGAAAATTAGGAAAGGGATTCTGTTGCAGCCTTGCATCCATTCAAAAGTGCTTGAATTAGATAGTTGAGTATAGTTTTTGTTCTTCAAGCGCAGATATTTGTTTTTTAATTTTTTGTCAAGGGCAGACCCCTCTTCTTTTAGTCCACCCGCTCTTAAATTAGGCTTCCTCCCTTACACAAACTCTGTCTCAGAGAAAAAAAAAGAAAAAGGAGAAAAAAAGCGAGATTACGTTGAGGTGACCACACCTTTCACCACCGGTTCTCTGTTAAGGTACGTTGCCCAGTAGACGAGGTTGAAGGTCCCAAAGAGGACGGGAAACACTATCCGCGACATCTTGTCGATCTTGCTTACACTGTTGTAGGTCTTCTTGGGGTCCACCATCTTGGTCTCGGATGCCCGCAGCTGCACCGACGTCGTGTTGGAGATGGTGGAGATGGACACGTCCTTGGTGAGGTTGGGGGTGTAGTTGACGCCCGCCGAGCAAACATTGTTGGGCTTTTTGGACAGCACCATGGGGTCTCGTTTCTACAGTGGGGACAGATTACAGTGAGCAGTGAATTAGTTTAAGGCGCTCTGCAGATGTCATTTCCTCTGCTGTCAGCAGTGATTCTGGCCTCAGATAATCAATGTGTTTTATTCTGTCTGGAATGATTCGTGATTTCAGAGAGGTGAAGCATCTCTGGCAAATCAGTCTGGTAAAATGCAGGGGTGCTGTGTAATTAAATTCCACTTGGGTGTCAGTTTGATTTTTATTTATGATGACTGCAATATGCAGGTGTGTTTTAATGCAGCTGTTAACAGATGCATGATCACACCGCAAGCAACTGGTATAATCAGGCCTGGGCGATAAAATAATAGTGATATGTTTGGGCAAAAGACACTTTATCAATAACAAAAAGATAATTGTTCAATAAAATGTTAAATAGTCTCACTTAGGCTCATAAACAGCCTATAATATCCCTTGATAATGGAGCAGGTGTGTTGTTTTGATGCATCATCAACATTTGACACAACAGAAACAGTGTGGAGTGAGAAAATACAAAATAAATTATAACATTTTAATAAAAATCTTAATAAAATAATAACAGTCAAGGTGATATCATTCATTTGGTGGTTCAATTAAATTTTTTTCCTCCTGTTTTTTATGAAAATGGGTTATTCAAAATATTTAATTCTTGATAGACTGAAATGAAACATTTTATCTCAACACATTTTTCAGCTATATTGCCCAGCCCCAGCTCTAATAATCAGTGCTGTAAAGACCTTTCAATATCCTGATGACTCGTGGTGTAATTTATGTGGTCTAGTATAAAAATCCTCTTCACAGAGTTCAGTGCAGTTCACACATCTAAAGCACGTTATCATAAGTCATTTGAGAATACTACCTTAATGTTATGCATGGATACTAAAGTGGTTTCTTCAAGAAACAGTTGTTGATGTTTTGGGAAATATTTTCACTCTCATGCCAACAGTTAGACAAGAAGATTGATACCACTCTCATATCTGTATGCTAATTATGGCCTGTTTTCCATACACATGTGCTGGCTTGATGTGGTGCGTTAGCCCATCACAGCAGGGATTTGCATCTCCATTAGAACAGGGCTACCCACTTGAAAGTGTGTGTTTTAACTGAAGACAGTCTTAACTCGAATAGAGCATCTGTGAAACAGCAGATACAGATGTTTCATTTCCCATACATTCTTCATAAGTCCCGTTATTTTGTTATTTGGAAGCTTTTAAATTAAGCACAAAATCAGCAGCAACTTAACATATTTTCTACAGTTGAAAGGAATCATAAAACAGTTAAATAGAGCCTGAAAGTGAAAACAGTGATGACGGAGAGAAACTAAACTTCAAACCACAGATTCAGTCAGAAGTTAGACAAGTACTGAGAGCTTGGAAGCGTGTTGCACACGCTTTATGGGCCCACTCTGGCCCATCTCGGGCATGACTCAGCACAGCTCAGCAAGTTATAAATGGTGATGAAAATGCAAATTATTGTGGCATGGTTTGGTTTGCTGTGGCCGAAAGTGCCAATGGAAAAGCCCCATATGTAGCTAGAGCTAGAGGACATCTGCCGACTTGCTGTGTGGTGGTACAGATTTCCAGTGATGGGGATGAAGCCTGAGAACCAGTTCCCAACCACACAATGCAAAAACATTTACTTGGAGAAACAAATCTCACAAGTGCCTTTACAATGAAAAACTAATGCAGTAATGATAATCAAAGAACGTCTCTTTGATTATAATAAAAAAAAAAACAAGCGTCTAGCTCACTCAAATTAGGTTCAAGAATACTTGAAATCAAATCAGAAAATCAATCAGAAAAGCAAAGAAGTCTCAAACGGACCAGCTGACAATATCTGTTAAAATGAGGTCTGCAGTAAGTCAAGAGAGGATCCTGGGTGTTCAATTCTTTACCTTACTTAAGCCCTAACGAAGAGGTGTCGTCTTCTTACCCAGTCCTATCCCTGATAGGACAGGGTAAGAAGAAAATACACCACGCTGTTCTTAATTATTATTTAGGAGCTAGTCTCCACATCCTGCACAACAGGTGATCTGAAAAATCCTCAAATCAACATTTCAATATTTAGCTAAAATTAAAGTGAAAGTGAAATGACAGCAGGTAGCAAGCATAGGATGACTGCTACAACTATTAATCAGTGAGGCGTTAGCTGTGTCCAAAGGTAAAAAAAATATGCCAGCACTTCTTCGTCTCCAGACTCCTGCTGCATATTTAGCATACAGACACATGTGCTAAATATAGTGGTATCATGGGTATATTGTCCAAAATGTCAAACGATTCCTTTTAAGGAATTTAAAGCACGTTGCTAGTGCTTTGTCTGTTCATTTTAGAACACCCTTTTCACAGCTTTCACACTTGCTTTTTGTTTTTTCCACATTTGACTTTCTCATAACACAGCAACACTTTTTATCTCAACCACAAAAAAGCTTCCTCAGACACACCACCAAAGACAAAATGATCCCTACAGACATCTGCATTATGATTCAAACATAGTGTAACTATCAAAAGCTAAAGGTGACGAAATTATTCACTGTAAATGACAACCTATTTTAAGCAAGTTGCATCTTTTCAAGTTGATTTTTATACGCTGTAAGAAACCAGGCTGCTCAGCAGGTAGAAACCCATCTGAAGTTACTTTATGCTTTGTAATGGTGGTAGAGATGTAAAGTATTTGTATTTTTTTTAGTTTACGGTCTACAGCATGTGAAACCAGTTAATTAAAGGGATAATTCTCGTTATTTCAAGTGGGTTTGTCCCCTGGTTTGGAGAAGCAGAGAGGAGTATGTAAGCATGTAAGCTAAGCAATGTACTATTGTGGACAGAACAGTATACTTTCGCAGCTTTACCTTGCCATTAGACAGCCTTTTCTGACGGGAAACCGACATTATATAAGCCAAATGCTGCTAGACCAGAATCCATAGGCAAAATTACCTTGCAGAAGATGGGTGTTGCTGGTCTACCACTGTCTCAATCTGTTAGTTTGTTTTTAGTATTGTGTGACTTTGAATTTGAACTAACTTTTACAACAACAAAGTCACACAATAACACAAACAAACTAACCCACTGAAGCAGCAGTAGACGAGCAACTGCTGTGTTCTCTGAGGTAAAATAACTGATTTCGCCTATGAAGTTTGGTGAGTTTGGAGAGAGCGATATTTTACTAATAAAACAGTGGCTTCCTGTCGGAAAATGCTGTGTGACAGAGAGGTAAAGTGGTGAAAATATTCTAAATACAGCGTACACTTCAACTGGTATAGATTTTTTTTAGGTGGCTAAAATATGTTTTGCTGCTGACCCTGTCCACAGCAGTACATTGGTTAGCACTGTACACTGACTACTGATAAATACCTCATATATATATAAGGTGTTTTGCACCTAAATATGTAATACAGAGTCCACAAGCTGTACCTTAGGGTGCTGTGCTTCCAGCGCCTTCTTGCCATCCCAGGCCCAGCTCCTCTTGGTGAAGTAGTTCACCGTGGCGAACTCGATGAGGGCAGAGAAGACGAAAGCGTAGCAGACGGCAATGAACCAGTCCATGGCTGTGGCGTAGGCCACTTTAGGGAGTGAGTTCCTGGCGCTGATGCTGAGGGTGGTCATGGTCAGCACGGTGGTCACCCCTGGGTGCAAACAAAGGCCGCGACAAGTTTAAATTGAGTTTTTACAGGCCAGCTGGAAGCAAGTAACAGTCTCCCCTCACTCAACAAAAGGTGGGCGCTTTAATAACTCTTAACTGCCAGCTACTGCAGTGCCTGCTGCTCGGTGGGCAGCTGTTATTATTCTCCCTTGTGTGGATGTGCATGACAGGAATATTACCCAGATAAATAAAACGTTAAGAAAAAAGAAAAAGTAAATGAGCAAATAAGCAGCTTCACTCACCAAAGACAGTCCTTGCAGGAACTGATTCTCTGTTTAGCCAAAACGACACCTGGGACAGGATTACAGTCATGAAACAGGGCATATACGTCTGGATGACAAAATATCCAATCTTCCTCTTCAGGTAGAAGTGGGCCATCATCACTGTATACTGTCCTGAGGGGGGGAGAGAGAAATAAAAAGGATATAAAGTTAGATAGGGACAATAAACAAGGTGAGTGGTTAGATGTCTCTTAATGATGGAGACCTCTGCTTTAAAGGGATAGGTTGGATTATATGAAGTGGGGTTATATGAGGCAGTTATCAGTCGTCAGTGTATTACCTACAGTAGATGGCGGTCGACACAACCCGAGTTTGGAGAAGCAAAGAGGAGTAGTAGTATAGGAAGCTAAGCAATTTACTGCTCCACAATATTAGACCACAGATCCTCAATTTTAAAGGATTTGCAAAAATGTGATAAAAGTTCAAATATCCTCTTCCTCTGGGGACCCCCTACAACCCACTCAAGGACCCTTGTTGGCCTCTGGACCCCAGTTTGAAGACCACTGTTTTAGCCACCTCAAAAAATCCTCATAAGTCTACGTGTACACTATATTTAAGATATTTTTACTGCTTTATTTTGCCTCCAGACAGCTTATTTTTGACAGGAAATTGCCGTTATGTAAGCCAGCTCTTACTTTCCCCAAACCAACCAAATGCTATTGTCGAAATCAGTCATTTTAGCTCACAGAACATGTGAGTTTCCGATCTTCCGCTCTATTAATGAAAAGGCTAAAACATCTTTTGCTGCTGACCCTGTCCACGCCAGTTCATTGCTTAGCCTCTCTGCTGGCACTCCTGCTGCTTCTTCAAACTGGAGACCACTACCTGCTGTGAGTAACATACTGACTATCGATAAGCACCTCATACAACCCCACTTCAAATAATCCAAATTATCCTTTTAAGCTGAGCCACCCAGGGTAAAGATTGTTAATATGAGATTTGACCTCCTTACAGGACAGCATAATCTTACTGACTAAATTACTTTTTATGACCAAAAACTTGTCAGTATCTCAAATTGCCCAGATGGAGCTCAATTATTGGATAAAACTGGCGCAAAGTGTTCAAAAAGTAGTCATAAACTCCTCTAATGCTTCTCCCCCAACAAATATATCTCCTCTCCTTGCTGTATTGAAATAATTAGAGGTGGTGGAAACTGCAGAATGGAAAACGAGGTGGAGCAGTTAAAAAATGAAGCTGGGATAAAGAGATTTCATATTCAGTTGCACAAGATGGCGAAAATGAACCTGATTTCAAATCCATTATTAAACTGAAAAATGAGAGCAAGCGGCGTTAATTATTGCGAGGACATGACAATAGATTATTATGCAGTGGTTAATGTCTGGGATTCGACGACGGGGCCGCTGACAGTTCGAGGTAAATCCAGAGACAGAGATAGAAAGAGAGGGGACACAATATTCAGTTAAACAAGCAAAGATTGCATTTGAGGCTTTAAAAAATCCTCTCGCCGGCAGCAGTTTGTGACTGCAGGCGCTGGTAAACTATGAAAAACCCAATGACGATATTCCACACACACTCGGGCACATGTACACAAGCAGCTCTCTCTGACGCTCCCTCGCACACACACACAGAGTAATACACGAGGCTTTCTCCGGGCAAAATCGGATTTTTGAACCTCCCTAATCCCTGGTTACAATCTGCATCCTGCCATCAGTGAGAGAAAGAGAGGGAGTGCGTATGTGTGTGTGTGTGAGTGTGTGTGTGTGTGTAGGGAGGGAGGGTGGAGGGAGGGCGGGGGGGGTTGAGGCTTCCTGTCCTGGGATCCTCACAGAGCTCTAAGCCCCGCCCACTCCGCCCTGCCAATCCAGGCACCGACACACACACATACACGCTCTTAAACACACATGAAGCATGATTTCTAACTGCTGACAGACAGTCACCACACACATAGACACACACACACACAGACACACACCTCAGGACACAGTCTAAGCCACGCAGAGGGACACTCACTGCTGCTAATCACTGGTGGGATGGAGGGGGGCTAACCGTGTGGACATTTTCTATCTTTTATGTTGTTTTTCTTTTTGTTGTTTGGCAGCTCTTTGTGGAATAATGATCAAACATTCTTGAAGGGACTGGCTGGCATGCGGCTGGAAGAAGAAGCAATTCGGAAAATGCACAGTGGGCATCCCGGCGTCAACTGACAGCAGCCTGAAAGTGAGGGAATTTTGCTTATTTTGCTCTGTGCTGAGGGCAAACAACCGCTGCGTACCACACATATCAACACCATGTCTCAATCAGGAGATCCCCAGCACCGTTAGTTCTGACTGCATGCGACCCCATCACCTGGGCCCTCTGACGCCCTCATGACTCCAGGCCGTCTGGTTCACAGCTACCCCGTCGACTTCAGGTGCTGCCGACCTGGGAGGCCCCAGGGTCGCCTTCGCCCTTGATGCATGGATCCCGACAGGACTGGGGGCAGAGGAATGAGGGGGAACATGTTCCTCTGGTGGATCGTATTGCTTTTCTCCCAAGGATTTGTATTTCGCAACGTCCAAGGGGAACTTCCGTTCATGGCGGGAAACAACGCTGCCATGCTGGTCAACTGGTGAGTAGGAGAAGACCGATTTTTGCCTTAAACTGTCTTGCAAACTAATGATTATCATCCAAAATACACTACTCTTTACAAGCCCTTCAAGCCCCTAGAAAGTCTAGGTAGAACTGTTGCTGGTTTTTGCATTCAGCTGTCTAGCAAAGAGGTCCAAACTAATGACTATCCTCTAGAAATTAGTCCAAACCATACTACTCTTTACAAGCCCCACAATGAACTCTAGATCTGTTGCTATAGTAATTATTCCAAAGCGTACTAGTCTTTGCAAGACCTACAAGTCCCTATGAACTCTAAAAGTAGGTGAGAAGCACTATGGCAACAGATCTATCCAGAGTTGAGTCAAGACAGCGTTGCTGGTCAAATGGTGAGTAGGAAAATAACGATTTTTGCCTTTAACTGTCTTGCCTGAAGGGTAAACAGAGGTCTAAACTCATGATGACCACCAGGAAAGTATAATTTTCTTTACAAGCCCTACAAGTATCTACAAACTCTAGATAGATCTGTTACTACAGTGCATCTTATCTACTTTTAGAGTCAAGAAGTTATTTTAGGATATTGTTGTTTGAAGGCACATCCTTAAAGAACTCTTTAAAGAACAAACTTGTGGACTAATCTTCTCCTTCATGTCCTTAAATAGGAGCATTGTCTAAGATTAGATGTGCTAATTAAAGCCTCACAACATCACATCTGTCCAATGCTTTCAACTATGGACCTCCATTCATGAGGTTTCAAGATCTATGTCCATTATCAACTATTCTTCAAGCAAAAATATTAAACATTTGCTGGTTCCAGCTTCTTATATTTAAGGATTTCCTGCTTTTCTTTGTTATTTCTGATAGTAAATTGAGAGTCTTTGGATTTTGGACTGCTGGTTGGACAATAGAAGCAATTAGAGGAGGTTCTTTGACATTTTATAGACCAGGAGTCTTCAAAGCCTCAGACAAAGCTTGGAAAAAAAAGCAGAAGGAAAGGAAAAACAGAAAGGACAGAAAAAACACTTAAAAAGTTTCCCATTGGCAAATTTTGTTGACGCAATGTTCTGATAACCTCACAGCTGAAGGCTAAATCCAGTAACCTGCAGGAAATCAGGAACTGACAAGGCTGCGTTTAAGATCAAACTAATTCGATCCATGGAAAGAGGCAAGGATGTCCATTGTCACCATTTAGAGTTCCCATAGGCGATGCACCCATACCCTAAACAAAAGTCTCATTGGGGCCATGCAGCCACAACCCGGTAACAAAGTCTTACTGCTTAAAATAACAACCCAAAGAAGGTCAGACTTTCATTAATTGACTGCTGTTTTGAATTTCTGGTTTACAAGTGCTTCATTAGTTTGTCTAGACCCAGTAAAACGGCAGGCGACTGTCAGACTTCTTTTAATCAAGCCGGTGACAGCTCGCGTCTGCTTTGCCTTTTATCAGAGCAAAGAGAGATCTACTGGCCTTCACAGCAAATGCACCTATTCTGGGGACATTACAGTAAAATGCCCCTGATATACAGCCTTCATCAGCCATGGTTGACATCCAGGGAACATACTGCATCTTTTAACTATCAGACCTTTTAGAAACTTGTTACATTATTTGAACAACAAAGCTCTCTACAGGCTCGCCAGACTTGTTCATACCAGAATATCAAATATAGTCGTGTTGCAGTCATACAGTACAAAAAAACTATGAGCAGTTGCTGCTAAAGTTGTAAAAAATCGCTTCAGGTTGTTTCACATCCAGCAGCTGTCGACTGCATCCAAGGGAGGAATATTGCATTTAAAGCATGTAAATATGTAAGCTGTATATCTAAAAGTGTCATATTTGGTCTGCGGAAGTTATTAGCAAGAGAGTCAAACACACAGAAAGTAAATTAACCTACTGGACCGAAAGTGACCCCTGAGCTCAAACTCATCAGCAATCTCGACCACTGATTTGGACGGTTTCCAGACAGAAGCTTTGAGCTGCATGAATGATGATTTCCTGCCTTTAGTCCCTCGGCTAAACGGAATTCACAGATAATGTTGTTTAACATTTTCTTGTAATAGTCAGAACACCAGATGGCGGTTGGCTGATTTAGGGGCAACCAAGGTAATGTCACGTAAACAGTCAGACATGTAAACACTGATACAATGACCTTGACTATTGATTAAAAGTTAATTAAAGTAAATAATGTATTAGGATAAAATGTTAAACTATGTCACAGGGGGCCAGAGCTGGTTGAATGACTGAAAATGAGGCATATAAATTATTAGTCTCTCATGCTCATTATCATTCCAGCATTATCAATACAACGTTTGGGTTCATTGTGAGTTTTGGGGAAGTTTGCTCCATCACGTGACCATTCAGACCTGATCAGTTGAGTGATTTGTTTAATAAAATACAGTTGACTATTTAAAAGTCTTTATGCGTATGGGAACATCATGTTTTCGGTGGGACTAGGCAAGAAAAACACAAAGGTTTAAAGGTACGCTGTGGAGTTTTTTGCCCTTATTAGCTCGCAAAGGTGGCTAGCACGCATCTGTATTTCAATATTTTTTGGTGTGTAACATTGAATGAAAATATAACTTTGTATGTTCACAAAAAAAGAACCACATGGCACCTTTAATTTACGGTACTTGAATATATCAATATGATATCAATTCATATTATGAACTCATTTATTTTTTTAGTTTTCTATCTTAAGGAAGGCTGCACACAGCCCTTTTTCATTGTCTCAGGGTTTTTCATCTTTAAGTCAGTGTGTCACACTTTTTTAAATAATCAACAGTTACTGCTCATATAAAAGGCTAAAAACACAAACATTTAAAGGTACCCTGTGGTGTTTTTGACCCACAGCAGCTAGCAATCAAACGCAAAATGCCTTTGAAAAACTTTAGTCAGTAGAAGTTTGTCAGGCCTTAAGGATGTACACAATCTGTTTTGTGGAATAACAATGAATGTAGACATTAACTCTGTCTATAAAAGAAGAATGACAGGGTTGCTTTAATTTACAGCATATTCTGGATAAATATCCCACAAGACTGCTTGACTAAACAATTTACTTTTAGTTCTTTATTCTAAGGAAGGCTGCACACAACATTTATTCATTGCCTGTGTATTTTTCATCTTTAAGTTGGTGTTCTAGGGTCACATTTTTTTTTTAAATCAAAAATGTATTTCTGCAAATACTACTTTTTGGATCATAGCCTACACATGTTGCATGTATCCCAGGTATTGTTAATTTTATTAATAGTTGCCAGAAACTGCAGAAAACAACAGTTAAAACATTGTATTGTATGCCAACACTGAAGGTGATATTTGCCACCCAGGCATTCAGCCTTTCAGCCAGCCTTTTATCAACTAGTCAACCAACTAACAAACCAATCAACATGCCAATCAATCAACCATCCAGCCACTGAATCACAAATTTGGCCCTAAAACCAGGCAACAATGCAGTCTCCCAACTTATATGAACCCTTTAACCCTTCACTGAAACCACTGAGTCAGCCTGCAAAAGCAAGGTTTTCAGTTGTGGCTTGCAAATGAAAAAAACAACAACAGAAAAAAAAACAGGGGAAATCCACACTTTTAATAATGATTCTACTAGAAACTGAAGGGAAGTGTATTACAGTTTCGTTTTACATAAGAGTATTAAGCAGATGCCTTTCAACGCCCCCACCCCCACGTGGCAGAGCGAGGCTGTCCAATCCCAACATACAATCAGACACACACATTTCTTTTTGTATCTTTGTGAGGACCTCACTTAGATTTTCAGTCAAACCATTTCAATTTAACTAAACTTTCATACTCGCCCTAAACTTAAACTGTAGCTTAGATATGACCTAGACTATAATTAAGTCACTCTGCAGTCAAAATGCTCTTATTTTGTAGGGTCTTTACCATTACTGTGAGGACATTTAGCACTCACTAAGATAAATGTACAAGAGCACATATCCACAAACACACAGATACACTCAGCGACAGCCAACCAACCAATCCCTCGCTGATCTGTGATGTCATCTTCTTATGCAAAAGCTGATGGGTGGTTGGATGGGGGGGATTAACCCTAGGTCTCAGGTCTCTCTCTAGCTCTATGTGTGTGTGTCTGTGTGTGCACGCGCATGGGCTCATGCGGGGATAAGTGTTGTTTGACAGGGCTGTCCGGGCCTGTAGACAGCTGGTTGTGTGAGGGATAGGCTACTCTCGTCCACTAGCCTCCACTCATTGACTCTGATCTCCTGATAATGTTTCCCACATTTACTCTCGGCCTCGCACGCCGATCTCTCCTCGCAGCGTTTATCTTTTCTAATCTAGAATTAGTTACATCACGTTATTTGGTATTACACTCATCATGCAGAAAATACAGTATGAATTTACTCAGGAAAGAGAGGCAAAAGAAAGGTGAAGAATGGAGAAGTAAAATGAGGATAAAATGGCTTCAATATGGAGGCGGTCGAAGACCCATTTGGCAGGGTCTTTCTGCTTGAGGCTTCTTCATTTAACTAAAAAAAAAAGATAGGTTGTGAAGCGCTTTTAAACAGGGCTCTGTTGTGCAGCAGCTGAGTCAGCGTTTCCTTAATTAACAGGAATCTGTTGTGACTCCATCTTTGCCTTGTAAACCCATTATGTACGGGGAGGAACTTATCTGAAAATGTTGTTCGTAAGATGATACACTGAAAGGGATGTGATGAGGGAGTCAGTGAGGAAAATCAAACAGTGAACAGTGTGTAAAAATGCTTTAAAATGTGATGTGATCCCACGCTTTTAAATTTAAAAAATATATTTTACAAAGCAAAAGATATTTAATGTTATGTTTCTTTTAACTGCTCAAAAGTAAGACATTATTCTATGTCTGTATTGATGTTAAACCCAAACAAAAGGACAAAACCAGCATTAGCCTCTTATTACTTTCCTACCCAAAGCACATTATTTCCTGGGGAAAATGTTAAAGCAACTTTAAAACATGCAAAGAGACTCTCAAAATGAGTCAAAAATATTTACAGTTCCATCTTTTAAGTTGTTTCCTAATTTAGCTGGGCACTCAAACAGGAATGAACAGTGTATTTGTTTGGGAGTGTTTTCAGTTGTGGAGTATTTGCAGCAGCAGGACATGATCATGGGAAAATAAAAAACATCCACTTAAACAATGGAGGTCTATAACACAGGAGCTGATCGGCCATCTCTTTGCAAGTTTATACTTAACCGAGTTACAATGGAGCCTTTACTAGTCTCACCTAGAGTTTATTAGCTGTTACTGGATATAAACCCAGTAAGTCAGATGTACCTGCATGTTGCAATAACTAACTGAGCTTGTTTATATTTGACTTGTTTGGGATGAAGAATAACAGACTGATATGAAATGTGGACGACACATCTCACCACATCAGATGACAATTCAGTTTAACAATGATGTTAACTGGGAAGATAACAGTAAAAAAAAAAAACTGTCAATATTCCCCAATGAAAGGACCAGTGTGTGAGATTTAGTGGTAGCTAGCAGTGATTTTGCAGACTGCAACCCTTCGTCTCACTCTCCATTTCTACGAGTGTAGGACAATCATACGGTACCTGAGAAACTTGCACAAAACGCAAAAAGCCATATGGCACACATGGCGGTGTGACATGGCAGACTGCTTGGAAGAGGAGCTGCGTCCTCTGTACATATAAAAGGCTCATTCAAGGGTAACAAAAAAACTAAACCATTCTTAATTTCAGGTGATTTTACACAAATGAAAATGCACTTATGAATATTACATTTCATTCCTGCCATATTCTGCCAATAAACCCTCGTAAATCTTACCCACAGGACCTTTAAATGACTTGTTAAATAGTGTTGGAGAGGTTCCACTCATTCTTAACTGCACATATACCACTAATTCTGAGACACACATGCAACCACGAGCTCCTGCTTATATTGTGGATTGCTCTTGAATAGACAGCGCTATAGATGTTTCCAAGGAACATTACTAAACAACTTTGATTGTGCAACAATCGCGAAATGCTCGTCTGAAAGTAGCAGCTAAGACCTTAGGATTGAACAAACAAACAAACAAAGAACAAACAAAATGGGCAGCCTTCACCTTTGACTATATTGACGCAAGTCAAATTACCTCACTGTATAGGTAGATAGTTGATATGTTTTTAGAATTCAAAATAAAATGACTTGTGTATGTTGTGTGGTGTGTAAGAGCCTTCCTTCATTAGATTAAACTACATGGACTTGATGTCTTTACATTCAGATTAATTCATACTAAGCTCCCCTATACTTGTATTCACAGTGTGTATTTTTAGGCTTTTCTGTAGTAATTTGGCACAACCCTTATCCTATTTTATTGTTCTGAGTATCCTATAGTTCATGCTACACAGCTGTCTGTAGAGGTTCAAACTCTTTCACAGACACATGTTACCTGCTCTTTGTTTTTCTTGCATCACTTGTGCTTCTGCATTCATCAGAAGATTTCCATCCTTTGGGATTAAGTTGTATGATGCCTGCTACTTTTATTCCTCCTACACCTTATTGCACTAATCCTCCTAACTGCTACATACTACTACACACACACACCTCTGCTCGTGTGTATGTCCTCTGTGCCGGCGGTTTGCCCAATAAGGTGGTACTGGTTGAGTCTGGAGCCGTCTTCTGCCACCGACACGGACTTAGCAGCTCCCTGAGTCCAAGTGTAGACCACCTCTGACACTGGATAGGCATCTGAGAGAGAGAAAGATGACTTTAATTAATTTAATACACTCATTTTCAACATACAAACATCCAGAATGCAAGGTAAAGGTTTCAGAAATTATATTTGTAGATTTGTAACAGATTACAGTTAGTTTCACCCCCACCAGTGCTTGTGTTCTGTGTAGCAGCCCTTGTGTTCGTGTGCTTATTTGAGTGAGTGCTGGTGCTGGAGTCTGTCTAGCACTTTTTGATTAGACCGCAGGCTTAAGGCCAAAAACAGAATTTTGCTTGCATGCCTGTATGTGTGTGTGTGGGTGGATATTTGAGTGTATTTTTGTTTAAACCACACTTCTGGGTCAGAGGTGAGCTCCCCTGTCAGCAGGAACCAGACCGAGTCAGATTAACCATAATGTGTTGCATCACACTTCTGATGAAAAACAAGAGCACAAACTCTGAAGCCTCTCCTGCTATTTCATTTATTCATGTGGAATCCTGCACAAACACCGGACATCGATCCATCATCCGCCCCCTAGTGAGGGCTGAAATATGGAAACTTGCGTCTCCCATCAATCTCTCTGATTTTTGCAGATCTGGAATTGCGTGTTTATTGTGTTTATCTGTCGCAGTTCGACTTGGGATTCAATACTTGAGATTGAAGTGACTATTTATTAGAAAAGATGATAATCTATGTAATTTATTCACTGCTGATTGTGATTATTGTCACTTCTTCTGGCATATTTTTGAAAAAGACTTGACACACGAAACAACAAACCTTCAAGGATGAGAGTGAGCAGGCACTATAAAGCTATTTGTGATCATGTCAACTCACACAAGATTTGGAAAAATATTGATGAAGAGCTCTTTTGAAAAACAGACAGGCTGTGCGGGATAAGAAATTATCTGCTGAGAAGAAAAATAAGGAAAGAACAGGCCCAGTTTCACTACATATTTATTTTTGGCAACACTTTTTTTTGAAGGGGTGTGCAGAAGACTGTCAGTACACTGTCATAACCATGTCATGACACCTATCATGCACATGAAGGAGTCTTTATAAAGGTTTATGACTGTTGTCATCAGGGTCATTCTATCATAAGGCCATTTTTTAACACAAAGTTGACATTTGAGATGTCTTTGTTATCACAACTGGACATTAACCAGAACAAAAATGTCTTTACTATGACAATTTGACATTATGAAACTTAAAGAAACTGTTTATCTTTATGATTTAATATTACATTAAATTGTCATACGTGTTTGGTTTTGACACTAGCTGTCATGAGACCATTATTACTGTTGTCATAAATAATTTCACCAACTTCAACTAAAGTGGTACCATTTTGACTTGAGATGAGAAGAAAACGCACACCGTAACTTTTCAGAGGTGCTGGCGATGGAACATACTAGGAAGGAGAGAGAAAACGCCGCACACTCAGCTCCAAATGCACAGGATTTATTCGACAACGTTTCGGCCAGCACAAGGCATGAATGGAATGCCAGGAGCAGTGGTTGATGAAGCCCTCTGTGAGCAGATGCACACCTGATGTGTGTCAGCCACTAATCACCAGCCACTAATCACAGGTCACATGCAAGCTTGGATAAGAAAAAAGAAATCTTTTTACATAGGAGCGTTCTAAGTATAATGAAATGACAACAACAATCTGAGGGATAAGGGGAAAAAAAGTGGTACCATTTCGACTTGCCATAAAGATGTAATTAAAGGTTATGAGGCCAGTTTGATGACAGAGGTTTAGCATACAGAGAAATGGATAGATAGAGGTTAGCTGGTTTACTTGTTGCTAAAGTAGGCTAACTGCTGTCTGCTGTTATCTTTAGCTGGCATTAGCAATTAAGCTTGGTTAGCTTGGTTGGAGCTAGCTGCCAGATTAGCTGACTCAGCCCCGGTGTGGCAGGAGGCAAACCCAGCAAGGTAATTCTTTGTCATCAAACTGGCCACGGTCGGCCTCTTTTGTAAACTTCTAGAAGCAGCGTTTGTCATCACAGAAAAACTGGATCTACTTTTATCCCCAGAATTAAACTGTAGCCTTTAGACAACATCAAAATAAAAAACAAGGTAACAATTCAATGGAAGGGTTGTGCATAAGATTGCTTCAACCAAGTGTCATTCGGTCAATTCCTCCTCTTTTAAAAGAGGACCTGGAAACTTCTGGGGGTGTGAAGCAGACAATCAAATATCTATAAATAGAAAACAGGACAAGCCCAAACTCCATCAAAACGTTCAAATCTTTACAACTTCTTTTTGCTGACTCTCACAAACACTAATTAAACCATTGGCCTGCTTGTGTAACAGGGTTGCCGTTGTTTATTTCCGTTCAGCAGATAGCATCTTAACCTGAGTATTTCTATTCTGGGTGCTCACTTGCCAGCAGGATAGTTCTGTACAAGGTATGTAGTGTTTAATTTGTGTACTGTCAGGCCAAAGGCCGGGACCTTAATTGTCGGGTAGTTAGATTGGAATAGGGGATTATTGGTGAATTTCATTACGCGGAGGAAGAGCTAAAGACTTTGGCAGGCAAGAGGGTGCACCTGTGCCAACTTCTGAACAGTTCACGCTTAATGCTTTGCTGCTCCCGTCTTATGTGTGAGGCAAGAGGAGCCAGGAGTCAGCCAAACTCATCACTTACTATACAGTAACTCTACACACTGAGTGAAGCTGTCTGAAATATTAAAAGGAACAGAAGCAGGAGATTTCACAAATCAAAATCTGTCTTCCCTAAAATCAAATGTGAAGGATATTTTTCAAAATGAATTAAAAACAAACAAACTGAATAGTGATGGAAAACTCAGAACAAAATAGGCTGCTTGCAAGTTTCTTCCAAAATGACTCATGTTTACATTTTTGCATGTTCCCACAGTGAGCAGTGCATTGTTCAGTTAACAGGAAGCAGGAGGAGATTCTTATTTAGATACATTTATTTTTGATGTTATATTTGGTGGTTATGGTGGTGGAAACACCAACGCTTTTGTCCACGGGGGCCTCAACAATCAACACAATATGAAAGTTTCTTGAAGTATTTTAAATTTAGTTAGAATAATTAGAAAACTAATGTTGACTGTGGGTACAAGATACCACGTGAACACAGACATTTTGGGGATCAAGCAAAGGGGGAACCCCTGCATAATTACTTGAGGTGGCTTTTCCTTAAACATATCAGTTTGTCCTAATCCTAAAAGCCTGTTCTGTTGTAATATTAAAAGTGGAACATACTGTTTGAAAATACAAATAAGTGTGTAAGGTAGCAGGCTTAACAGGGTTATGTTAGAAAAAATAAAGACTGACCTTTCATTTTTCCTTATCATACTCATAAAACCAGGCCTAACTACTGTAGCTCAGCACTGCAATACAAGAACAACGTTGTTTCTTTATTTCTGTGTCTTTTGCATGGAGATAAAGACTGGTGAGAATGCTGACTGTGACAAGGAGTTCTATCCTCAATCAGATTTCTACATTAGCTAGCTAGCTGAAGCTGATCAAATCTGCTAGTGGCAGTTATCATTTGAGTTGGTGAAGTCTGCAATCACTAGATAGAAATCGGAGGCTTTTTCTCTTCATTCAGTCTGAATGGTAAATCTGCCACCATGGCTAATGCAATCTGCATGCTGTGCGAGAATGGAAGGTGTAACAACCGCGAATAATCAGGCGGGGTTTAGAAAATGGTCAATTAGTCTTACAGCTGCAAAAGGTCACTTTCCAGGAAAGCAACATAGGTTGGCAGATGAATGCTCAATGTCATTTTTCTGGAAAGGACAGCCTTGAGAAAGCCTTTATCCACAGGTGGGAAACAAACTCAGAATATCCAACAAGAATTTGGGCTTCCTTTGGTATTAGAGCAGCTTCAGCCCTCTCTTTGATCCTGAGTCCTGAACTGATGTTAGATTGTCGTCAAAGAGGAAATCCTTATCCCGAAGATTCACTGATGTTTTAGTGGCAGTATCGCAGGAGGGGTCAGGCTTCTTTCTGCTGTTCATGAAAGCACTCAAAGTTTATTTTTACGAGCTTTTCAGACATTGATGTCAGAATATGAAAGGCTCCAAGAAGGAGAGCAATCATAAAATGATTCACTACTACATATGCTCAGTGGGATCATTGTAGGTTGAAGGCGAGACAGGCTGAGGGATGAGTCATGAGAGCATATTTTATTGTTCTCCACTCAGCTCATGTGGTCAGGTTTTGTGGACCTCGTACCATCATCTACATCTTTTTTATGCACTGATTCAGGGAACAAACTGTCTCTAAATATCCGCCGTGCTATTGGAAAGTTCCAAATGACACAGAGGTGTCGATTATGGTAATCTTGTTGTAATTTCTGAGAAAATAGTTCATCTTTAGCAATTGTTACTTTTCTCTGTATGAGATGGCTTCAACCTGTGGCCATTTACCGGTGCAGATTTCTTTTTTTTGTCATTGTCATAGTTGTCATGGTTTTGCAGACTGTTTATCACAGAGTTTTACAGCTTTTGTGTCTTATGCACCAACAGCTCCATCAGTGACTACTGTGAGTCTGCATCTTTGTTAGTCACTGAACGTTGATGGAAAGATGGTATGGTAAAATGAAAAAGTGCAGCATGACTTACATGCTATAAATCACTGTGCTCACCATTAACTGAGTGATCACAGAGTATTAAGTCCTCTGTGTATATTTGGGAGCTGAATGGCTAAAGGCCAGCAGCTAAATTAAGATACAGGTAGTGTAGGCCAGAATAAGGGATTATCTGCCCTTTACCTGAACTAACTTCACTGTCTATTATGACCTTCATAGATGTGGCAGAGGATTGGGCTTATAACTCTGACCTACAAAGCCAAATGCTGAAGATAAAGCTAGCTGGTGAGATAGCCAACCACGGTTAACCTTTGCTAAAGCTTTTGATCTATTGTCTGTAACTGAAAAATATCCATCTCAGCTATTGCTTCAATTTGTTATTGTACATAATTAAATGTAGTCATAAAACCAATCATGACGGTGGAAAACATCAACAGCTAAACTCCTGCTAAAGATATCTAATGTTAGCTTAGCTGCGTAGCTGTAACTGCAAGTTCAGCTTCAGCTCTAATGGAAGTCATGTGACTGAGTGAACTTTAAATCACATGTTGAAATGCATTAAAATGCAAATGAATTTATATTAATATTTCAATACAAATATTAAAGTTACCATCAATTCAAATAAAGTGTTGTTTTTTTTAAATCACGTATGTGACATTTGTAGATTTTCTCATTTGTGTTTTCCTGGAAAATGATTAAAAACTCTTGATGACTCATCCTACACTCGGGGGCGTTACGATTTCTCGCTTATGATGCAGTGGAGCATAGAAGGAGGATATATCTGCTCACTGGAGCAGACTAGAGTGTTGCTGTTGCTCACCGTACAAATGCACAATTTTATAACTTTATTGACAGATTTGGGTGAAACCGGATCACATTTGTGGAGAAAATAGATTCTGTTTCCCCCTGTGACGTCCTCTGGCTGCGCTGCTTCAACTCTCAGTTATTTAATTACAGAGTATGATGGACACATGGCTTTAGCTTATTTGTTGCTAAAGCAGCTAACTGTAATGGTAAGCTGTCAGCTGCCTTTAGCGGTCAACAGAACCGGGATCAGCACGGCTGGTCACCAGTTCAAACACAGCCTCAGAAACCCAAAGGAAATACAGTAAGGCTGTTTATGGAGTTTCCTGATGGAAAGATAGCTTTACTTATCACTGAAATAAATTAGCTAACCTCTAACTGCTATTAGCTTGGTTAGCTGATCAGCCTTGCGCTGCCGGGAGTCAAACCCAGCTAGAAAACCACCTCAGTACTGTCACCTATTCCTTGTCATTAAACTGCCTCAGTTGGTCTCGGGATTGCTGTTTTGGTCCTGGTCTGACCGTGTTCACTGGGAGCTTTCAGTCCGCAAAGAGCTTTCTCATAGGACCGTTCTCCCTCCTACATCCATGGACGGCTTTAGCTGCATAGCGAGGGGGCATAATGCACAGTGCTACTGGCCACTGTAAACACCAATCAATGTCAGGAAACAAGTAAACAATAAGCACTCAGCTAACTGCTTCATGGGAACTTTAACGGACACAACTAGCAAAACAGAGACAGGCTACATTTAATTATAAGCCATGCACAGTAAGATAACAAAGTGTAAAGAGGGTAGTATCTGCATTTTAGCTTTGGGTTCCATGACTATGGCTACTGGGTAAAATAGTGAGCCTAAAAATACATAAAATTAAGGCATTATAACCTTTTTAAGTGCCCACGTGAAAACCCTTTAACTTCCTAAACCCCTTTCCCTCAACTTTACTGCCTCTGTAGTCACTGCTCTTTGCTCTTTGTTGGGCGGCACTGAAATATCAAATCATGACATTCTGGGAAAAGGGGGAAAGGGATGGAGAGATTTCGTGCCTCCTTTTTTTTTTTTTTTTTTCACACCGAGGATTAATTTTGCCCATTTTTCATTACACCGGATGTTGTCCCCATTCATCCCCCGCTGATGACAATAGTAAACAGTGGATACAGTCAAAATACTGTTGAGTGTTGTCACAGATTACTGGACTAAAACAATGTTTGTGTCAGGCACTTCAGCCATTTTGTTTACTTTGTGAAAAAGGTATTGTGGTCTGTTTTACTTCTTTTTGCTATGCAGGTTTAACTATATTATCACCAGAGTGGGACAACAGCCAAATGCTGGTAAAATATGAAAGTGGCTGGAAGATTTCAGACACAAAATAATGATTTACGATTGAGTGACTGGTGAAGTTTAACATTTATCTGTCAGTGGCTGATAGATGTACCTATTTTAGGAAGTTAATTTCCAACCCTGATGTAATGATAGCGGAGGCCATGAACTGCAGTCTAATGTGGAGGTTTAGTATGTACAGCACGGTGTTGAGCCACCTGAGGACAGAGGAAGTGATCCGGCCAGATAGAGAAGTCAGGGTAGTTCAGAGCTGTGCTCTTAGAAGTAAGAGTTTCAGAGGGGCTCTTCTTGAGATTCTACCAAGAACCACTTGCTTCTGAATGACCTTTTTTTGTGAAGAAATAGTTCTTCAAGGGTTCTTTGCAAGACTAGGGGTTCCATGAAGAACTCTGAAGAACTTTTCATGCAAATAATCCTTTTTGGAAGAAAGAGTTCTTTGAAGATTGTTGAAAGCATGGCATAGGTGTTCTCCCATTGTAGAACCCTCAGAAAATGTTTATAGGATAAAAAGAAAGAAGCTATTTTGACACCATTGGAATTTAAAATGGTTCTCAGTAGAAGCCCCTGAAGGGTTCTAAATGACACCATTGTAACATAAAAGCGTTCTGGGTGGGTTATTGTTAGCCACCTTCGAAGGTGGAAATGTTCTAGAGACAGGGTTCTGGGTAGAACCATTATACTGTAGAAAGGCTCCGTTTAGAACCTGGGCGGATACCTTTCACAGATGGTTCTAGGTATAACCCTTTATGTTGAACCCCCTGGAAAGGTTCCAGGTGAAACCTTTATTAATGGTTCTACCAAGAAAATAAAAGCGTTTTCCTAAGGGGACAAGTCAAAGAACTCTGTAAGGTTCTAGTTGGCGCCTTTTTTTTCTAAGTGTGTACAACACAGAACAATGAAAGGAAATCTAGTCTCCTTACAGGGACACCCTCACCTCGTCATTATGCAGTGTGGCCATCAACACATTATTCCTATTATACACTTACACCTGTCACCTGCAGGGCACTGCACCGGGGCAGATTAGGTTAGCGTTAGCCATGGGAAGGCCCAGCAGCTCCTTATGCTGTAATTGGATTGCAGTCAAAGTGCTTCTCTTACATAGTGACTGTGGGTGGACTCAGAAATCTGGGGATAAGAGCCTCATCCTTTTAGCCCAAGAGGCTCCCGAGGTGTGGCATCTAGCCAGACCTGTCTTTAAATACCCCACGGGGCCACTCAAGTTTCTATACATGTCCCCGCTGGTAGGACACACAGACAAGTTAAGAAGGCATTGAGGAAAACCCTTCCTATCATTAGCCTAACTGAGTGTTGGAGAACATGCAGTAATCTTCCCTTCCGTTCTCTCCTCTCTCTCTTCTCTCAGTAACTGCTTCTAACATTTTTTAATTGTAGTTGCAGGAGAGGACCATAAACAATCAGCCTCTTTAGAAGTCCATGAACAACACTTTACTGTTACCCAGGAGCAGACAGCCTGGGTAATGCATACGTACATCTTGACTGACTTAAATCGACTGTGACTGATACTGTAAAGGACACCAATAGTTTGACCCAGGTCAGTCCATAAGCCTAAGAGGTCTTCCCTGAGAGCCTTCCTGCAGCTAACCTCTTTGCTTACTACTGTACATTAGTCTCAGTCAATGAACATGTATATATATCCTCCCAAACTCACATTTTTGGCTATAATTTATCAATGCATTAAATAGATTGGTACATATAGAGAAGAACAAGATGAATATTAAAGTAGATTTTTACTCACAGCTGCCAAACTTGAGAGGGCAGGCATGAGCGTCCATGGGGAAATCCTCCAGCTGCATGGGGCATTCTGCTGATATGGTCAGTCTGAGGCAAAACACACAAGGAACATCTCCATTAACCACATAACATGGTCCTACAATAGCAGTCACTGTTTTAACGAGTTGAAACCTTTTGATTTAAATTCACATACTGCTGTAAGTTCACTATACTCATTAAATTAAGTTTTGAGGAGACTTGATCAGCATTTCCCAGCATGCAAATGTTTGAGAGTTAAAATGCTTTTTAGACCCGTCTGTTTTGTAGCTTGAAGAAAACAAACATGATGGAAACTTGCCACTTGCCAACTTGTCACTAAAATTACAAAGTACCAAAAACAGATTGAAGGAGGGTGAGAGCTTTACTATCTTTGCAGTAAAAACCATTAAACGATATTCTCAAAAGGACAAAAACTCATAGAAGAAAGCCATGGAGGATGATTTAAAAATATTCTGAAAGTTATTTAGAGTGTAGATTAATGCATTTTTGGTCAACATCTGCATGTAAAATAACTGGGAAACTGTGTAATTCATGATCACTTCTCTCATTTCAGTAAAGTGATAGTGCAGTTTTATGCATGACACTTGCAAGTGCAGCATTTCCCTCCCTCTGCAGTAGTGCTTTTACAGTGGCAATACTGCCACCTAGTGGTCACAGACTGTCATTTGTCTCTCCACATTAGAGGGGAGCTATTTTCTAAATGACGCTTGGGTCAAACTTTTCAATTTTTGTCCTGCCAATCACCTGTCGATCCAGATCATTCAAATGTTACACATAATCTCAGCTCTACCCCCCTTTTAATGACTCCAAGTGAAATCTATCTCCTGCCTTATTTAGATTCATTCAATCACTCTATTTAAATCACTTACACACACACAACAATAGCTTTTCAAATCTAATTTTCTGCCCGTCATTCACAATCATTCGAGACACGGTGTTATCATTTTAGCTGCCATGATGGTACCTCCCAACGTCCTAAAAGAACCGCAAGATTTGATAAATCAAGCATACAAATCAAGCATACACACATCATAATTAGCCTTTTTTTGTTTTTTTTTTATAGCTATCTGCCCTAGATTGAATCAAGTCCCTCTGGGTAATCTTGCTTATTGCCTGATGATAAACAGTAAAACAGTGATATGATGGGCTGGATGAGGGGGAATCAAGTGGTGTGGAAACTAGTGCACGTTTATTTATGAGAAACCTCTACAGCTGGAGAATAAGGTGACTTATTTTTCTTTTTCCTTCACTGAACTATATTATAACCTTCACTGTGTCACCGAGATGTGTCAAAATCCTCCTGGGTCGTGTTTTTTTTTTTTTTACGCTTCAGAGCCTCCTGCATGTATGTACTCCAGGAGATTCCCCCAATTATATCATAAAAGTGAACGACGCAGAACAAAGTGGGACAAGGAGCCACCTCTGTTCCCCACAGAGTCCACCGTTTTGGGGCTCAGCTTGCTTTCCACATCAGTGCAGGATTATCCAATTGCATTATTGTGTCTGAAACAGCTGAAGGATTGTGTATGCAGGAGAGGAAAGAGTGTCTTTGGGATAAATAAATGAGAACATGGCTGTTGGCTATTATACCATGTTCTAATTATTCATGTGGCCTTGCCCCGTTAGCAGGGGTGGCTGTAAAGATAGCTGCTTTTAATTTGGGGTGGATCGTGATTTGTGCCAGAAAATAAGTCCCTTTATAGGGATAGTTTGGATTATTTGAAGTGGGGTTATATGAGGTACTTACCGATAGTGGTGCATTAGCTACAGTACATGCTAGTCAGCATCCCCCGAGTTCGGAGGCTAAAATATTTGTTGTTGATGACCCTGACTACAGCAGTACAGTGTTCAGGTTCTGTGCTGGTACTCCTCTCTGCTTCTCCGAAGTGGGGGCGTGCTGACCAGCATCTACTACCTCCTACCTCTAGTACCTCATGCAACCCCTACTCAAATAGTCTGAACTATCCCTTTAAAGTGAGAATCTATGTGTCCTATTGCAGTTATAATTTAAATAGTGGTGGCAAAACAGCAGATTAGAATAATTCCTATGATTCTGTTCAGCCAGGATGGTCTGAGTGGAAGGCAGCATATCACAGGGGTAAAAACCCCAGAAACACACCAGCATATAGATTTCCACACCTGTGGGAAATCTTAAGTTTTCCAGTACACCTGACCTTGCAGAAAAGTCGACAACATAGGACGTCGGGACAAAACAGAGGCTGAGTTATGAGTCCGGGAGCTTTATGCTGTATTAACCACCATGCTGCACCATCTGTCTTTTCACACTAACAAGCACATTTTTAACAATGTCCCTACTTGTATCATATACACTCAGTCTCAAGAGAGTTGGAGTAATAATAAATTAAAAAAAACAACAAGAATGAACAGTCAGTAGTGTTAAAACACAAGAAAACAATGTTAAATAATGAACTGTCATTATAATTCACATGTGGTAGCATGTTCACATGATCACACAGGAGGCCTCTAGCAGCTCAACTGTACCTAATGATAATGGCATGTAATGCACTCACGCTGTGGTGATATAGGGGTATCTACCAGCTGGTAAAGCTGTATATGTTGACAGCCTATCTGGTATCCAGCTGTAATGGGCTGCCATCAAACCCGTGTGCATTAAGCTAGCTGAGGGTTGTGGAAAGGGACATTTTATGAATTATCCATGGAGACAAATGCATAGAAATTTGCTCGACGAAACCGACCACTCCTCCTCACAGTAATGGTTTCCAAATGATGTGGCGACATAATC
This sequence comes from Lutjanus campechanus, assembly GCA_027495735.1. NCBI lineage: Eukaryota > Metazoa > Chordata > Actinopteri > Lutjaniformes > Lutjanidae > Lutjanus > Lutjanus campechanus. Next base: position 21,440 of record JAJHUR010078495.1, on the reverse strand, counting down.
ACGTTTAGTAAGGGGAGAGAAGAGAGAGGAGCTTTCGTTGGCATACATACATGATGAATGTGTGTGAGAAGAGATGTACTGTTTGCAGTGTGACAGTGTGTCTCTGCTTACTCATGTGCATAAGCATGTTTTCAGAGTAGTATCTGTGTTGGATGTGTGTGTTTACACATTGTCTGAGTGAATCCTGTGGGACTGTGCACATATGAGGCTCTAACTCTATATACTGGATGCTTTATGTCATGAAAATAATGTACATGTGCTAATAGTACCCATGAGTGTTTCTCAAATAAATCTTTTTTGCACATTCAGTCATTTGATGTAAAACTACAGTTTGAATAGAAGCTTAGAATTTTTGCTCTGTTGCAACCCTACTTGATATTATACAACCCTAACCCCGACATGTTGTTGCATGTGCTGTAAGGCGGGCATTGATCTGTAGGTGTTGTGTTCCATTTTGATTCAACCAGTAAAGAATCATAAAGCTGAGCTCCCTTCTCCTGTGTTTCTACTGAGAACATAGTTGTGTAAACAAGCCACATACTGTACACAACACACATTATTGGAGTTTTATGACTTATGTTTGTTTAGTAGAGGTTTAACAAGGAGTTTGACCCCAAACATATAAAGTATGGAAGCACATTATTGGATTTTTTGCAGATATTCGAAATAATGATGATGATTTTCCAACTACTTGGAACTTTGTCTGACAGGTGATCCCGATACCGACTTAATCAGCAGGATGACAGCGGCAATTAAATTTGTAGCGTTGAAGGAATGCTATCTGGCTCCTCCTCACATGACTGACACTGTGAAATCGTTGCAAACGGCAACTCTGTTTTCTGTTTCGGACACTTAAAAACCGCAGACACACTCAAATTACATGTGCATAACTAAAGCATAATCTTATCAGCCAGTCATATTAGTAGAAATGTTCATTTCAAATATATATGTTCATGCATAAAAGTCCTTTATATTTATTTACCTATTTTATCACCATAATATAATGTATTTGTGGTAAAGGGACTTCAGTAGTTTTTCCCATATTTTCTTTTATGAAGGTCAGAGGAAAAGAAAGACAACTATTCGAAAGAAAAAGAAGTTTGATTTTGCGATTATCACAGCATCACTGGGTATTACAATTGCAACAATTAGTCGATTAATTGATTCGTCAATCAAAGGAAAATTTGAGTCATTTTATAAGCAAAAATGTCAAACGTTGCTGGTTGCAGCCTCTTAAATGGGCTTTTTGGGTTTTGGACAAAAAAACACAATTTGAAGACATCACTGACATTTTATAGACCAAACAGTGAATCTATAAATTGTGAAACTAATCAGCTGATTCACTGATAACGAAAATGCTGCAGCCCTATTGGGTAAAGACAAATGAAAAGCTAATTACCAAACACAGATTTTCACCAGTTTTCTGCCTTATTCTTATGATAAGAAAATGAATAACAGTGCAAACTGGCATGAAGAAAAACGAAAACAAAATGCTGCTGTTGTTGAGTAAACTGTGACCTGCAAGTACTCAGATGGCCTGTGTGTGCATGTGTGTGTGAGTGTGTGTTTATGCAGCCTGTGGTTAAGCTCCTCTGCTAATGACAAGCACAGTACTGTAACAATTAGACGATTAAAAGCAACCTACTGCTACTTCATCTCAACTGTGGCCAGGAATCTGAGGCCATTTTTAGATTATCGAAGCACACGTGTACGCTTATACATTCACATATAAATACATGTATGCATAGATTTCCATAATATTACACATATGGAAATGAACACGCACACATTCACGCAATCCCTGACTCGTTAAGCCTTGAGGTCAAAGTTGAGCGTCACTACAAATGATTAGTGCAGAAACACGCCTGACACCCGCAGTTTGCGTTCATGTGTGCGTCCGGTGCATGTGACAAAGATGTGACTATAAATACGCACTTCTTTGGATATGTATATATGTCAGGGCGGGTTGCATATGGATAATCTGTCCTCCATCCAGCATTATTCTCCCTGTGGGTGGCACTGGTATCAGATAGAGTGCTCTCATCCGTGATACAGTCACTCTTAAGTCCTGCAGCTACAGTAACTCCTGAGGATAAGCACAGCATTATTGTAATTCTCTGGTCCAAAGGTCACAGCCAGTCCTGCTGGTTGTGCCGACATTACGCTCAATAAAAACAACTATTTGTCTGTCAGAGGACTGTTTTTCTCTCTTCACTTTTTATATTTCTTTGTAAATACTGGGGGTTTAGTTTAGAGTGATCTCCATCTGGTTGTTGGCCTGTTTCTGTCTCTTTTTTCCTAATTTACCACCACATTGCTGCCAAAAACTATAGTTCACAATGAGGTTGCTTTCCATAATGGATGATCTCCGTCTGCAGTTTTTTTTCCTCAAAACTCTACATTTAAAGAGACACTGATAACACTTCGTAATAAGCATCATTAATAAATGGTACACTGATAATTATACTTTAGTTAATAGTTATTTCACTATTAAAGGAGAAATATGTAAGACCCTAGCATTCAAAAATGAGCACTGCAGTTCAAATAGTGAATTGGAGCCATAGAGCCATATACTGAATAGGCTGAATCTCTATTTAAAATATATAATTGAAGTGAGTTGTTTCCCTCTGCCCACTCCTCCCCAGACTCGAGGCTCAGGCAGGTCGAAGGCACAAGTTACAGGAGCGCAAGACAAGCGCAACATTATATTTTGACAAGGAAAAGTGACGAGGAGTTCTACAGTTGATCAGCTATTTGTAACTGTCAATTGTCTGTCATCGTAAAACCAAGCTGGTTATCCCAAAGTCAAAAGCCTACAGCTCTGAAAATACACACTCTGCCTGCCAGAGTCAAATAACATATTACTCAATTTAACTATCTACTCCTTCTAAAAGATCACTAATGATTTATTATGGCCCATAAACAGACGCTAACTAATTCGGCGAACATTCAGCATTAATTTTAACTTTAAATAATGTGAAACATACAAACTAAAGCAGTTGTTCCAGCCCAGAACAGAAATTTAAGAGGAGAACATGCTGGTGTGTTGGAAAAGTCAGCATTTAGCATGTTTCATTAATGACACACAAACAAAAAAAAACATCTATAAACATTATTTGGATAGCTAGCATAAAGTTGCAACTGATGATATATGACAAGATAAGATATGATATATAATATTTCAAAAAATCTACCTGAATGTCGCATAATGGAGCCCTGCACGTGCAAAACAGACACTACCTAAAGGTACCTACAGCGTCATAGTTTGACGAAACGTGTACAAAAACATCACAAAAAACTCCAAGGCACTCTCTTTTAAAATAATTAAAATGCCTTTATTGTCCGGAACACAACTGCATGTCCAAGTGGAAGATTCTTATTGGTGGAGCATCACTGCAAAAGGGTCCTTTGTTCCATTTGACCTGTTTGACTCCCTGATGAAAGCTTGATGCCGGAACATGTCGGAGTTTGTTTGTTTTAAGGTCTAACATGATCATTCTGTGACAATAAAGGCATTTTAATTGTTTTAAAAGAGAGTGCCTTGGAGTTCTTCATGATGTTTATAATACTTTTTAGATGCACCGCACCATTTACAAATATTATTTTGATTATTTACATTTATTAACGATGGTTATAATAAGGTGTCACAGAGGCACTTCATACTGGTATTTATATTAAACTTATTTCATAATGTGTCACAATCCAAAAGAAATAGAGGAAATACAATAAGTATTTGCTTTTTACTTTACTCTTACTGAAACATGTTCAGGACAAATCAAATGCCTCTGATTGGCCACTAGGTGACACTATTCTCCTACTGTCTGAGTCACACACTGAGGGGTTTCTAGCACTGTTTTTCTCTCTGAGTTCAAAGCTGTTTGGTGTATTTTGTTGGCCTTGTGAGCTGTGTACTTCATTTCTATGTACTCTTATGTGTCCTCACTTCACTTAAGCATATTAAGCCTTGATGCCAGCATAGAAATACTGCACCTTGAACCTCAGCACTGTGCAGACAAGTGTACTTCTGTATGACTAGGAGCAAATTTGAAATTAATGAAATCTTTAAATGCCACCAACCTTGGGCACCAGAGAGATTTATAATTAGGGTTGTTATGAAGCAAAGCACTTAACCACACTTCATTATTCAGTGTCTTTAAATTGTTGAAGGCAAAAATGTTGAATAAATCAGGCCAGAGGACAGACAACATCTGTGTTATAGCCCACCTCATGGTGTAAAGCAAAGTGCCGTCATCCTTCAGCCTCAGCAGCTTGTTGGGCGTGGTCATGTTATGAGCAATCGACTTCTTGCCGTTGAGGAAGAAGGTATCGGGGGTCCAGATGTTGCTGGCCAGCAAGTTGTTTAACGGCAGCATCTCCATGGGCCCTTTGAAGCACAGACGCTCATCCTTCCAGCTCTGACGGAAGAACACGTCTATGGTGTACTCCTGAGACGAAAAAGAAGGATTTCAGGCATGAAATGGGAGCAACATTTGCCCCAGAATAGCAGCGAGGAGGTAACAGTTTGGACCCAGAAGCCTTGTAATGTGATGGCAATAAACTGCACTCTGCTCTCATGTTTACCAAGCAGTCTGCTCTGTGATCATTACATCCCAAAAGATGCTGAGGGGATGCCAAAGGCAAAAGATCTCCCTCTGCATGGAGTGTTCAGTGCGTTTAAAGACATGGTTGTCTATTTCACTCTTAAGCTTCAGAACATGTGGTATTTACCCAAAACATGGATTTAAAGTTAGATAAGGTCTCAGTTTCTGTTTCTTGCCTCTGTTGAAGCATCATTTTCTGATTTAGATTCATGAGATTGTCGCAGATTTGTACAGAAATATTCTCCAACGGAGCTTTAAATGTTGTTTTTTTTATATATATATGAAGAAAATATGTAAATTAAGCCAGAAAAGCTCATTTATCTCGCTTCATTACAGTCAGTCAATCAGCACAATGTGAACATAACAACTATTCCTTTATGCCTTTTTAAATCTACAAAGATTTCCTAGATCAAAGATTGCATGTAGAAATTTATCCCAAAAGAAGCCTAAGGGATGCCAAAGGCTCTTGCTCTGGATGGAGTGTTCACTGCATTTATGGAGATGGTTGCCTAGTTCACTCTTGAATTTCAAGTTAGATAAGGTCTCAGTTTCTGCTTCTTGACTCTTCTGCAGCATCGTGTTCTTGTTTAGATACTTTTAAACAAATTTCTTCCCTAATGGAGCTTTAAATGTTGTTTTCTGGCATTTTCTTGCTGCATTACAAAGAAACTGAGAAAACTGAGGCAGAAAAGCTCATTTAATTCGGTTCTTTAAGTTGTCAATCAGCACAAAATGGCACTTAAAGGGATAGTTCAGATCATTTAACGTGGCTTGTATGAGGTACTTATCCATGATCAGTGTATTACCTCCAGTAGATTACAGTCAGCATGCCCCCAATTAGAATAGGCAGAGTACAGAACCATCACAGAAGGTAATCAATAAATTGTGGTGGATGGCAAAGGTATTTTAGCCACTTTTTAAAAAAGTGCACGCTATATTTTGAATATTTTCACCACTTCATTTTGCTGTCAAACAGCTTTTTCCCTGACAGGAAACTGCTGTTCTCTCCAAACCAACCAAACTCCATAGGTGGTTATTTTGCCACGCAGAACACAGGAGTTGCTGGTCCGTCAGCCTTGATCTGTTTGTTTGTTTGTTTGTGTTGTTGTTTTACTTCAGTGTTGTAAAAGGATGGTTTGGATTCCCCAAAGTCACACAATAACACAAACAAACTAAGGATTTCCCATGTTCTGTGAGGTAAACTGACTGATTTTGCCTGTGGAGTTTGGTTGGTTTGCAGAGGGCAATATTCAGCTCCTATAAGAGCGGTTTCCTGTCAGAAAAGGCTGTCTCATGGCAAAGTAAAGCGGTGAAAATATTCTAAATATAGTGTACACTTAAACTGATATTGATTTTTTCAGGTGGACTTTTTTAAGTGGCTAAAATACATTATGTTGCTGACATCATCCACTGCAGGCCATTGCTTAGCTTTCGTCCTGGTACACCTCTCTGCTTCTGCTCACTGGGGGCGTGCCAAACAGCATCTACCGTTGGTAATGCACTGAATATAGATAAGTACCTCACACAACAGCACATCAAATCATCCAAACTATCCCTTTAACTCCTTTATGCCTCCATAAATCCACCAAGATTTCCCAGATCAAACATTGCGGTGTAGAAATCCATCATAAATTTGCTGGTGTGTGAAATATCGACACGCTTTAAGCTAAAAAAACAAATGAACAAGAAACAAATACAATACTCCATCCCACAGAATAATGACGCTGTTAGCACACTGACATACAAGCTTTTATGGACCGCAAAACCATTCAAGTCTCTTGCCACATTCCATTAATCAATCTTGCACCCCTGTCAATACCTTTTTCAAGTCAATTATAGCAAAGTGGCAAGTTTGATCACTGCTGTTTCAAAGTGTGCCAGGGATACGACAGGGTGTAATAGAAGATTTAATGAAAGAGGAGGTTTAATGCATTTTGCTATCCAGGTGGAACCTTATAGTTCATAAGAGAGTGGATTAATAACGGGATGAATCATTTGGAACAAGTTGGAATGGGCCAGCCACGTTGCATTAGATCTCAGAAAGTTTCAGTCATCCACAGTCATTTTGTCTCATTTACAAGTAAAAAAGAGCCAGTCTTCAAAGACACAACTAGAACATGAGTGTACTTCCAGGGAAACAGAAGGAACAGCAGTGCCAGTCTCATGAAATGTAAATATATGTTTCCATCTAAAAATACCTACAGGAGTCTGGACGGGCGTGCCTATGTGTATGTGTTTGTCCGGCTCTGTGTATTGACAGTGTTTACTGCAGACAAACTCACCATCTCCGTGTCCGACACCGGGCCAAAGCTGGTGACAAAAATATTCGTCTTGATCTCTGTGACGTTCTCTGTTGAGAGAGAGAACAGGTGAGAATGTTTGAGAGGAGGATAAACTGCAAAACTTGACAGAAGCTGAAACCACAGAATGTTTTAAATGTTTTTGCTGAGAAAAAAAAGACTTAAATTATTCATTTTCAGCTGATCCACTACATGACTAATGGCTGCAGCTCTAGTTCCAGAGGCAGTAAAACCTTGACAGACATAATGTTCTGCAGCCAAATAGAAGCTTACAACTTGGGGGCAAATAAATGGTCAAACTGAAATTTATTACAATTGTTATTGAGCCATAAAAAAAACAGTGTTCGGCATCAATTTAAGCATTTTAAAACCTCATAGTAGCTGAATCATAAGTACTGAGAAACCAGTGCTTTCTCAGTATTCATATGAATTCAAGGTTTCTCGCACAATGAATTTCTCCCGAAGATGATGGAGCACAGGTAGCACATTTTTTTTCTGTCATTTGTACCCGCAAAGCCAACAAAATCTCCTCTATGCATATAAATTTGGTCGTGGCGAGCTGGGATTGGTTGTGCTGTCGAGAGCAGCTTGTTGAATGCTGAGTGAAGGCCTGAATGTTTTTCTGGTATGTATTTATAGGCCCTCTTGTCAAGGGTAGCAACCGTTACCAGGATGTGAGAGCAGGCTTTTGCCATGACACATCCAGCCATTCGGCATGAAAAAAAAAAGCCTTGTTCCTTCCTATTATGGGATGAGTACTGTACGTACGTGGGGAAACAAAGTGCAATGGGGACCAGTGTCGTGAGGAAGAAATAAAAAGCTGGTCGGAATAAATGCAGTAAGTGCCGAGCCATTAGAGAACGAGGTAGGGAAGGAGTCAGGGATGGAAAATGAAAAGCTTTCATTTCAGTGGTTTCTTAGAAAAAAAGAGAATATTCATCTTTGAATGGCAATTTGTCGGCTCTCAAGGTTATCTCCTGTTGCCAGGGTGAGGAGTGTGAATAAAAACACCACAGCACGCTGAATTCAGGCTGTGTTGAAGATGGCTTGATTGATTTACGCTCCCTGCCATGGTGGCGTACAAGAAAAGGCCGCATGCATTCATGATCCTCGCCACGGTTCACAAGGAAACACTGCGCCTGACAACATGTGTGTGCTTCACCTTAGCTGACGTGGGAGGGAAATTAACATCTGCTCGCACAGTTTCTACCCATGTATCTGCCAATCGAGCAGCGTTTTCCCAGGAATCGGTGCATGAAATCGCAGCGGGGAACAGGGGCCTCCCATAGTACTTTGTGGAAAAGTCCAAGTTAGTGGCTTACGTTAGCATGCTGGGAGGCTAAACTGAGGCATTATGTTATTAAGATGCAAGATTACTGCCTTTTTTATACCCATACATAAGCTGAACTAAAAAAATCTAAGACTGTGCACACAAAAGGTTTATTTCTCTCAAATACATAATATTTTTTTCCCAGGAGGGGAAAGCCCACCCTACTCTAAATCTGATTAGCTAATCCTTGTTACCTTTGCTGGTTGAGTTGGTTAGGTTTAGGCTTGAGGAGTAATTGGTTAGTGTTAGGGTAAGAATATCAGGGTAAGCCAATCATAGAAGGTTAGGATGGATCATGACTTTGCCCTCCTGGGAAAAAAAAAAAATTGGTATAGGGATTTTAACAAATCTGTGAACAAAATTTGAAAGAAATAAACCTTTTGTGTGCATAAAGTAGTCTTGAGAGCAAATGGGAGCAAAAACTAAAGGGTTGCACTGATATTTTTGTTGAGTATATATAAGAAAACTCTGAAAGCTGCATCTGTGCTTGTTTAAATTAAACAACAACAACAAAAAAAGAAGTGATCCCCAGCAAACCTCCAAGCCCCGGCCGGAGCCTGTTGTCATAACCGTCAAGGAGCCCGTCCAGGATCCTGGTGAAAACTGTGCTGTTGTCGTTGGCGGCCGCCTCCTTCTGAGCCTCTGTGGACTGGCAGAGACTACGAAAGGAGAGGAAACAAGAAATCAAGAGACTCTGGAGAGAGTTAAACTGCAGGACGTCTAACATGACATGGTTATTTTGATTAATTAGCCCGCCGCATTAAGGACAGGCTTGTTGTGATTAATTATTGAACATAAGTACAGCTTACAACTACCAGTAGAGATAATTAAGGCTTTGACATGTGATCCAAATATAAACAAATGAGCTCCCCTTCTAAATATGGCAAGAAGCACAGCATTGTGTCTCGAGGATGAGCCCATTCTCTGTTGCAAGAAAATGAGGAAAATTACCACTCTTCTTTTTTAACAGAGAACACTGCATTCATGCGCAGGAATTACCAAACAGAGACAAAGAAGACAAGGTTACAAGCTGGGTTTGAACGTGTGATCTGAAAGCCATTGATCTACTCAGATGGAGAGTGGACTATTGCAGTGATTTACTGACAGCGTTGCCAAAGATCTCTTTTTGCTTCTCTTGAGTGCAGGACGGCCACTTAAGCGGCGCTGTATAGCAGAGTGCAGCTCGGATATGCGATCAATCAGAGAGAGGATGGCTGAGCTGGCATGAATCTTGAGTAAAAATATGTATGAATATCCAAGAGTTTCATTTACAAAATTGCAGACAGCAATAAGAATTTGTCACAATACTGCTGAATGCAGTGAAAATTAAACTTATGATTGAATATCATTTGGAAAATTGCAAATTTAAGACATTTTGCTTCTATAATAAGACCACCAAAGCCATGTTGTCCTTTTCTAAAATGTTTTCAGCAACTGTTTCACACAAGTTTAGGTTTCAGTTTACCTATTTTGGCATCCATACAGGAGCAGGAGGGAAAGGACAATCCTGGCCATGACTGAAATTTTGCTCACTTTGTTGTTTAGAGCTGTAACACACATCCAGACACAGAGAAAGAGACAGAAAAATGAACACAAATTGCATCACAACACCCCTAAATACCATTGCCACAACAAAACACTACCCTCTAAAGCTAAAAGGTGTAGCAGTCGCACAAAGAAACTCTTTACCCCGCTGCATACAGAAGCAGACTATTACAGGGATCACTAAATCAAGCTGGCGGGACAATCTCTGCTCAATGAGGCTGCAATCTGCAACTCTTAAACAACCAAAACATCTGCCTCGCTAACGCTATGAAGGCTGGGATGTCATAGAGAAAAGACATTAAAAAAGGGGGGAAATTGTTTCCTGCAGTATGATCCCCATTGTGTAAAGCTTTCCACTGCGTGTGAATCCAGCGCATTACAATTCATACGGGCCAAACCCCCCCACCACCACCCCTTCCCCACTCCTCTCCTCCTTCACCATCACCTTTTTCTGCTCTCTCCATCACCAAAAAAAAAAAACTGAATCTATTCTTATTTAAGCTGTGGCTAATTATTAAAAAAAAGGCTAATGAGGGAGAAAATTAGGCTACCTGAATGCAGATCCATCACCACCATGGTTTATTTTGGGGGGCTTTTTTCCCCCCAAACAGTGGCTGGAGGCTGGGGAGATCCGTCGGCGGTGTTGAAACTGGACGATCGCGGGTTCAATCACCTTAATCCCCGGGTTTGTCGGTTGTCTCCCCTCCTTCTTCTCCTCCTCTATCTTCTCTCTCTCTCTTGATCTCTCTCTCTCTCTCTCTGTGTGTGTGTCAGCGGTTCCCCATCAGATCAGGCGGTGTTGTAGTAGTCTGTCTGGTCTTCTCCTCCTATAGGCTACACCGCCTTCCCCTCTTCAGTGCCTGCTGCACCGCGTCTCCTGCATCGCCTCCAGAGGTGTTGCAGCAGCAGCAACAGCAGCAGCGGCAGCATCAGACGCGCTGCCTCCTCCTCGGTCTCGTCGGCCAGCCTCGGAGGACAAGACTGGGTTCACTCCACATTTTTTCACAGTCTCTTTGGCTACACCGCCTACTGCCGGTGCGAGAGAATGAAGTGCTGCAACGGACGGAGGCTAATAATTTTATAATAGGTGCTCCCCATTGGTGGGCTGGGAGGAGGAGGCGCACAGGCAGTGTGCAGCCCGGAGGAGGGGGGGCGGCAGATGTTAACAAAATCAGGTGCGGGTTTTTAAAGCCTGTCTCTGAATACAGCAGCAAAAACGACGCTTTGTCTCTCAAGGAGGCGGTTAAAGGACACATACCGACCTACGCTGTCCTCCTTGTCTAACACCACCTGTCATGAAATGTGCATTTACATTATCAGTCATATATAAGGCAAATATGTCTTCTCATAACTGAAGTCATGTTTATGTCTTTTCAGTCAAATGCACTTGTCGGAAGTCAGAATCTGGACTTTTCAACCATTTATTCACGAGTGTTAGCGGACTTGTTCGACCGTTTAATACTTTTAGAAAACACTAGGTCACATATACAGCACAGTTAACACCAGCTATTCAATTAAGTATCCGTTACTTTAAAGCTAGCTAAGTATTTCAACCGTTTATCAATTAATTTAGCAATCAGTTCAACCATTTCACTGATTCATAAATTAGCTTAGCAATTTCCAACACTTACCCATTAGTTTTAGCTTTATCCAAAACGTATTATGTTTTATATCAGTACGGATAACGTGAAAAATGTCTACTGGACTAATGTTAAGTAGCTGAAGCTAACCATGTTATCCACGAGCGAACTATTTCAACTGTTTATCCATTGATTTAACAGTCTATTTCAGTAATTTATCCATTGCTTCTTGCCATTTCAATAGTATCTTTTAATTAGCTTCGTTATTTCAAACATTTACTCATAAATTTGAACCATTAGCTGACTGCATTGATTTGAACATGTACCTTTTGGCTATTTAAAATGTTTATACGTTAGCTACTTTCAGCTAACTAAGCATATTTCAACCATTTAGAATACTATTAATATTACTTTGAGCTAATGATACCTTAGACCTCTTTCATGGCAGCCATATTGATAAGAAATAGAGTAAACACAGGTGTTACCGATTATACTAATTAAGGGCCAGTTCCATTTAGTGTAGCAGAGCCCTTCCAGTTCAACTCTGTTTGACCTGAATGGAACAGAACCTTAATTAGTATCAGCTTTCACACACTTTCTTATTTCTATTTCCTCTAACATTTAATAGACATTTTTTGCAGCAGCCATACTGACATGACATAGTAAGATAAACACAGGTGTCAGCAGTGATATTAAGGTCCATTCAAGTAAAACAGAGTCAGAGTGTTGCAGTTGGGCATATTGGCTCACAGGAAAGTTTCTGCTCCACTAAATAGAACGAGACCTTTATCGGTATCATTGGTAACACCTGTGTTTACTCTGCCATTTCATATCAGTATGGCTGCCATGAAAAGGGTCTATTAAGTTAGCTGAGCTACACTGCAATCTTTCCACTTAACTAGAGCTTACCCCCTGCAAACTGCAGAAGTAGGCTACCCCCTGCGGTACAAGCACCCCTGACTGGGAATCGCATATGCAACATTAATTTGTGAAACTTAATATTGCCACAAAGAGAGATCTGACACAAAAAACAAACAAACAAGACGAAATAGAAAATAATAGAAAGAAAAAAAACAGCGGTCAGTTGTGTGTGTGTGTGTGTGTAACTATTTATAACGAGATCCGAGCAGTTAGTGAGTGAAATGAGCCTGAAATATCTCTAAAATATGACTTGCATACTGTAGGTGCCGTCAAAACAACTGCTCCCTCCTCCAAAAAGTCTCAAACCAAAGTTGTTATCATCCTGACGGTTGCCATAAGAGGGTAGCCGAGTTCCATGTTTCGTAGACGGTAATTAGTGTTGTGATATTTAACCTCCCTCCACTTCCTTTAATCCGTCTGAGGAAGCAGTCTGTCTGTGGACGGACGGGAGCCGATGCTGTTGCTGCTGCTGCTGCAGCCTCGAAATGCAACAAACAGCCGTCAGTCTGTCTCGTCCCCTCAGGAGGCTGATTTCAGCACCACGCCTGGTGCGGACAGCTCCTGCAGAGTGATGACCGGGTGGACAAGTGTGTGTGTGTGTGTGAGTGAGTGGTGAAAAAAAGGAGGATACTGAGAGGTGTGTGTGTGTGTGTGTGTGTGTGATTGTGCAGATGAAAGGGTGGGGGTGAGGGGATTTCTCCTAGAGGAAATCGACTGCCTTTCAATATTTGCCCCGCAGGCATCCCACTGTTTTAGATTCTTGCTTTACTGCAGGCTACAAACCTGCAGAAACTGAAGCTATACAGATCAATTAACTCTCATAACAAATCAGGGAGGGTTAAATAAATAAAACCGCACCTTTTAGGACTAATAAAATTCTTAAATGTGAATTAAAAGTTGAATATGGAAAAGATATCTTGGTGGAAAACGGAATCTTTCCCGATTATAGACGTTTGTTTATGTTAATGGTTGTGACAGAATGAGAGTGGAGGTGAATAATGTTTTCATTGGCTGAAAGCTACTTAATCATTAATGATGTCATCACCCTTTTCTTTCAGGAATGCTGTTGACGGAAACAAGAAGTTGTTCGCCATCTATGACACGAGGTAGGAAATGTCACAACAACACCACCAACAGACACACACACACACGTTATTTATTAATGACGTTCCCCGACTGTGTGTGGGTCCCAATTATCCGCGGAATTCCTGTCGACTTCCAATATTTCCCAACCTAAATAATTTACGGCAGAGCTCCTACATTTTAGATAAGGAAAAGAGGCCATTATAGGCGATTAACAGGCTAATCAATCACAAGCATCGATTAATAGGCTGATAAATGCAGCCTGTCCCTCCTCGATACTGTTCAGGTCCCGCCATTTTTATAGGAAACACAGGGGAAGGGGATTGGCGCAGATGGTGTGAGGAGCACTGTAAAAAATGTCAGGTTCAACAAGGCAATTTGGTCTGATATTGAGTCTTTAAAAGTATTGTATTTCTTGGGGAGGAAAATTACATTTCATTTTCATTTAATCCTATTTTCATTTTTTTTGCATCCTTAAGGAACTTAAAGGCTAAAAATAATAAAGCAAAGTGGGGAAGGTCAAATTACTTGACTAATAAATAAATTACTGAATGAATGAATTATTTGAATGAAAACAAAAAATGAAATGCGTCCTGTCCTAGTTGGAAGTGAAATAGAATATATTTCAAGGGGCACTATAGTGGTTTTATATAAAGTTGTCATGTGAAGTTTCTGACAGAATAACCCTGATGATGTAACCCTAGCAATGTCCTAAGGGGTTGAGACTTTAATTTTCAACCGAAAGTCTGTGTTACAAATTTGAGATGTGTGAAGTTTGAAAGACATGAGCATTTACCGTTCATTGAGAGTCTTAATGAAACATTGCATCATGGGAATTCTGGGATCCAGTGAAGCTTGAGGCATACTATAAGGACTAAAAGTCTGTATAACTCAGCCTCTTTTGCTTTGATTTTGATTCTTCTTTTTAGCTTGCAGAGTGCACACACCTCACCTCACCGTCCCCTTCCAAGTGTGTCGGAGAACCTATATGGTGAAAACAAAACTCATGAAAAAAGCAAAACCCTTCACCCAGAGCCAGTTTTTTGTCTCCTCAACTATAAAAACATGGTGGTGCAAGATGGCACCATACATTAAAGAGGACTGATAGGCCAATATCTGATCAATAATATTGGTCGGGCTTGGTTTCAGGTAATTATACACCAATG